>SJXQ01002954.1:30097-74481 GCA_006408695.1 Aepyceros melampus | reverse complement strand
TTGATTGGGTATGATTTGAAAATATTGACATTTACTCTTTCTGCTATAAACTTTTATGGATTTTGACTAATGCATAGTATAATGTCCACCACTACAATATCATATAACATAGTTTCATCACCATAAAAAAATCTTTGTGTTTCACCTAATCATTCCTCCCTAAATCCCTAGCACTTGTCTACCTATTTGTTCTTTCTATAGCTTTCCTTTTCCAATGTTTTATAAAGGGAATTATAGAGTGTGTAACTTTTTCAGAATGACTTCTTTCACTTAGAAATATCCATTTAAGATTCATCTATGCTGTTGGATAAATTGATAGTTCATCATTTTTATCTATTAACAGTATTCCAATGTGTGGTTGTACCAGTTTGTTTTGCTGTTGTTCAGTCACTAAGTCATATCCGACTCTTTGCAAACCCATGGACTATAGCACATCAGGCTTCCATGTCCTTCACTATCTCCTGGAGTTTGCTCAAAACCAGGTGCATTTTGTCAATGATGCCACCCAACCATCTCATCCTCTATTGGCCCTTTCTCCTCCTGTCCTCAGTCATTCCCAGCATCAGGGTCTTTTCCAATGAGGCAGTTCTTCACATCAGGTGGCCAAAGTATTGGAGTTTCAGCTTCAGTATAAGTTTGCTTATCCATTCACTGATTGAAGGACATCCTGGTTGCTTCCAGTTTTTGGCAATTATAAATAATCTTGTCATAAACATTAGTGTGCAGGTTTTTGTGAGGTCATAAAGTGTGAAATCATTTGAAAAAATACATAGGAGTGAAATTACTGGATTGTATAGTTAAGACTATGTTTAACACTATAAAAACTGTTGAACTTGTTTCCAAACTAACTGGACCATTTTGTATTCTCATCAGCAATGAATAATTATTCCCATTGCTCCAGACATTCTCTCAGGTAATTGTTATTGTTTGTTATTCATCAGCTTTGTTTGATTATTGACATTACAAATAAGCCTGTAGTGGTATATCATTGTTGCATTAATTTACATCTTCCTAAGGACAACTGGGGACTTCCCTGGTGGCTCAGATGGTAAAGAACCCTCCTGCCATTTAGGAAGCCTGGGCTCGATCCCTGGGTTGGAGTGATCCCCTGGAGGAGGGCATGGCAACCCACTCCAGTATTCTTGCTAGGATAATTCCATAGACAGAGGAAGGAGCCTGGTTGGTTGCAGTCCATGGAGTTGCAGAGAGTTGGACACAACTGAGCATAAGCATAATATGCTCACACATATTGGAGCATTGCTGGACACAGCAAAGCATAATAACAACTGATATTGAGCATTTTTAATACTTGACAATTGTATATACTCTTTGGTAAGGTGTCTGTTAGCACTTTCCTCAATTTTAATTGTGTTGCTTTTTTTTTATATATAGTTGAAGGGCACTTTGTATGTTTCGTATTTGAAAATATTCTATCCTGTCTCTGACTTATCATTTCCTTCTACTGACTGTGTCTTAAGAAGCAAAAGCAAAGCAAAACTTGTAATTTAATAAAGTCCAACTTATCATCATTTTCTTTCATGGATCATGCTTTTCATGTTGTATCTAAAACTCATTACCAAACCTATGGAATTTTCCCCTATGTTTTCTTCTACAAGTCTTATAGTTTTGCATTTTGTATTTAGGTGCATGATCTATTTTCAGTTAAATATCTTATAAAGTGTAAGATCTGTGACCATTTTCAGGTGTTTGCTTATACATGTCCAACTTTTCAGACACAATTTGATGAAAAAGTTCTTGTTCAATTGCTAAGTTGTGTTCAACTCTTTGTGACCCCATGGATTCCAGCATGCCAGGCTTCCCTGTCTGTCACTATCTCCTGGAGATCGATCAAACTGATGTCCATTGAGTTGGTGTTGCAATATAACCATATCATCCTCTGCCTCCACTTTCTCCTTTTGCCATCAATCTTTCCCAGCGTGAGGGTCTTTTCCAAAGAGTTGGCTCTTTGCATCAACTGGCCAAAAGTATTGGAGCTTCAGCTTAAGCATCAGTGCTTCCAATGAATATTCATGGTTAATTTCCTTTAGAATTGATAAGTTTGAACTCCTTGCTGTCAAAGGGACTCGAGAGTCTTTTCTAGCACCAAAATTCAAAAGCATCAATTATTTGGCACTCAGCCTTCTTTATGGACCACCTCTCACATCAGTACTTGACTACTGGAAAAACCATAGCTTTGACTAGATGGACCTTTGTCAGCAGCAAAGTGATGTCTCTGCTTTTTACTATACTGCCTAGCTTTGTCATAGCTTTCGTTCCGAGGAGTGAGAATCTTTTAATTTCATGACTTTAATCACTGTCCATAGTGATTTTGGAGCCAAGAAAATAAAATCTGTCAGTGCTTCCACTTTTCCCTTTCTGTTTTCTGCGAAGTGATGGGTCCAGATGCTATGATTTTAATTTTTTAAATGTTGAGTTTTAAGCCAGCTTTTTCACTATCCTCTTTCACCTTCATGTAGAAGCTCTTTCTTTTGATGTTTTTATTTTAATTTATTTTTATTTTTTAATTTTATTTTATTTTTGTACTTTACAATACTGTATTGGTTTTGCCCTACATTGACATGAATCCGCCACAGGTGTACATGAATTCCCAACCCTGAGCCACCCTCACACCACCCTTCCCATATCATCTCTCTGGGTCATCCCAGTGCACCAGCCCCAAGCATCCTGTATCCTTTATTGAACCTAGACTAGCTTTTCGTTCTTACATAATAGTATACATGTTTCAAAGACATTCTCCCAAATCATCCCATCCTCTCCCTCTCCCAGAGTCCAAAAGTCTGTTCTTTACATTTGTGTCTTTTTTGCTGTCTCGCATACAGAGTTATCATTACCATCTTTCTAAATTTCATATATATGTGTTAGTATACTGTAGTGGTGTTTTCCTTTCTGGCTTACTTCACTCTGTATAATCGGCTCCAGTTTCATCCACCTCATTAGAACAGATTCAAATGTATTCTTTTTAATGGCTGAGTAATACTCCATTGTGTATATGTACCACAGCTTTCTTATCCATTCGTCTGCTGATGGACATCTAGGTTGCTTCCATGTCCTGGCTATTATAAACAATGCTGCAATGAACATTGGGGTACACGTGTCTCTTTCAATTCTGGTTTCCTCGGTGTGTATGTCCAGCAGTGGGATTGCTGGGTCATAAGGCAGTTCTATTTGCAGTTTTTTAAGGAATCTCCACACTGTTCTCCATAGTGGCTGTGCTAGTTTGCATTCCCACCAACAGAGTAAGAGGGTTCCTTTTTCTCCACATCCTCTTCAGCATTTATTGCTTGTAGACTTTTGGATTGCAGCCAATCTGACTGGTGTGAAATGGTACCTCATTGTGGTCTTGATTTGCATTTCTCTGATAATGAGTGATGTTGAGCATCTTTTCATGTGTTTGTTAGCCATCTGTATGTCTTCTTTCGAGAAATGTCTATTTAGTTCTTTGGCCCATTTTTTTCCATAGTGGCTGTACTAGTTTGCATTCCCACCAACAGTGTAAGAGGGTTCCCTTTTCTCCACACCCTCTCCAGCATTTATTGCTTGTAGACTTTTGGATTGCAGCCATTCTG
Source organism: Aepyceros melampus (assembly GCA_006408695.1). Classification (NCBI taxonomy): domain Eukaryota; kingdom Metazoa; phylum Chordata; class Mammalia; order Artiodactyla; family Bovidae; genus Aepyceros; species Aepyceros melampus. The sequence continues at coordinate 70,894 of SJXQ01002954.1, read as the reverse complement.
ACTGGTGTGAAATGGTACCTCATTGTGGTCTTGATTTGCATTTCTCTGATAATGAGTGATGTTGAGCATCTTTTCATGTGTTTGTTAGCCATCTGTATGTCTTCTTTCGAGAAATGTCTATTTAGTTCTTTGGCCCATTTTTTGATTGGGTCATTTATTTTTCAGGAATATGAAAAATATGAGCTGCATAAGTTGTTTGTATATTTTTGAGATTAGTTGTTTGTCAGTTGCTTCATTTCCTATTATTTTCTCCCATTCCGAAGGTTGTCTTTTCACCTTGCTTATAGTTTCCTTTGTTGTGCAGCTTTTAATTTTAATAAACAAGACCCCTATATATGTTGTCTACAAGAGACCCATCTCAAAACAAGGACGCATACAGACTGAAAGTGAAGGGCTGGAAAAAGATATTCCATGCAAATAGAGACCAAAAGAAAGCAGGAGTAGCTATACTCATATCAGATAAAATTGACTTTAAAACAAAGGCTGTGAGTAGAGACAAAGAAGGCCACTACATAATGATCAAAGGATCAATCCAAGAAGAAGATATAACAATTATAAATATATATGCACCCAACATAGGAGGACCACAATATGTAAGACAAATGCTAACAAGTACAAAAGGGGAAATTAACAATAACACAATAATAGTGGGAGACTTTAATACCCCACTCACACCTATGGATAGATCAACTAAACAGAAAATTAACAAAGAAACACAAACTTTAAATGATACAATAGACCAGTTCGACCTAATTGATATCTATAAGATGTTTCACCCTAAAACAATGCATTTCACCTTTTTCTCAAGTGCACACAGAACCTTCTCCAGGATAGATCACATCCTGGGCCATAAATCTAACCTGGATAAATTCAAAAAAATTGAAATCATTCCAAGCATCTTTCTGACCACAATGCAGTAAGATTAGATCTCAATTATAGGAGAAAAACTTTTAAAAGTTCCAACATATGGAGGCTGAACAACACGCTTCTGAATAAACAACAAATGACAGAAGAAATCAAAAAAGAAATCAAAATATGCATAGAAATGAATGAAAATGAAAACAAAACAACCCAAAACCTGTGGGACACTATAAAAGTAGTGCCAAGGGGGGAGTTCATAGCAATACAGGCATACCTCATGAAACAAGAAAAAAGTCAAATAAATAACCTAACTCTACACCTAAAGCAACTAGAAAATGAAGAAATGGAGAACCCCAGAGTTAGCAGAAGGAAAGAAATCTTAAAAATTAGGGAAGAAATACATGCATGTAGAGACTCTTTGGTTTCCTCTTCACTTGCTGCCCTTGGAGTGATATCATCTGCATATCTCAGGTTATAAATATTTCTCCTGGAAATCTTAATTTTAGCTTGTGAATCATCCAGCCTATATTTTGCGTGATGTACTCTTCATATCAGCAGGGTGACAATATACAGCCTTGCCGTACTCCTTTTCGAGTTTTGAAGCAGTCCATTGTCCCGTGTCCAGTTCTAATTGTTTCTTCTTGATCAGCATTCAGGTTTCTCAGCAGACACATAAGATGATTTGATATTCCCATCTCTTTAAGAATTTCCCACCGTTTGCTGTAATCCACAGAGGCAAAGGCTTTAGTGTAGTCAATGAAGCAGATGTTTTTCTGGAGTTTCCTTGCCTTCTCCATGATCCAACAAATGTTGGCAATTTGAATTCTGGTTCCTCTGCCTTTTCTAAACACAACTTGTACATCTGGAAATTCTTGGCTCACATATTGCTGAAGCCTAGCTTGAAGGATTTTGAGCATTATTTTATTAGTATGTGAAATGAGCTCAATTGTACACTACTTTGAATATTTTTTAGCATTGTCCCTCCTTGTGGTTGGAATGAAAACTGACCTTTCCAAGTCCTGCTGAGTTTTCCAAATTTGCTGGCATATTGAGTACAGCATTTCACAGCAGCATTCTGTTTTAGGATTTGAAATAGCTCAGCTGGAGTCCCATCAGGTCTGCTGGCTTTGTTTGTAGTAATGTTTTCTAAGGGTCATTTCACTTCATAGTTTAGGATGTCTGGCTTCAGATGAGTGACCACACCATCGTGGTTATCCTGGTTTAAGACCCTTTTTTGTGTACTTCTTCTATATAGTCTTGCCATCTCTTTTTAATCTCTTCTGCTTCTGTTAGCTTCTTGCTGTTTCTATCCTATATCATGCCCATTCTTGCATGAAATGTTCCCTTGTTATCTCCAATTTTCTTGAAAAGATTTGTAGTCTTTCCCATTCTATTGTTTTCCTCTATTTCTTTGAGCTGTTCACTTAAGAAGGCTTTCTTATCTCTCCTTGCTATTCTCTAGAACTCTGCATTCAGCTATGTGTATCTTTCCCTTTCTCCCTTGCCTTTTGCTTCTATACTTTTATCAGCTATTTGTAAAGCCTCCTCAGAGGCTTTTGCTTTTTCATACTAGTCATGGGGTTCTCAAGGGAAGAATACTGAAGTGGTTTTCCATTCCCTCTTCCAGTGGGCCACATTTTGTCAGAACTCTCCACTATGATCCATCTGTCTTGGGTGGCCCTGCATTGCATGGCTCATAGTTTCACTGAGTTATGCAAACCCCTTAGCCAAAACAAGGCTGTGATCCATGAAAAGGATGAAAAAGATATCATTTCTTTATTGAATATTATTTTTCCTTTTGTTAAAAATCAATTTATCATATTTGTATTTCTAGACTCTTTATTCTGTTCCACTCTTCAATGTATCTATTATAACACTGTCTTGTTTGTGGTAAATTTAAGTGTACTAAGTCTTGAAATCATATAATATAATCTCACAACTTAGTTCTTATTTTTCAGAGTTGTGTTTGTGTTGGTTATTTTAGACTTCTTTTCCTTTTCATATAAACTTTAGAGTCCATTTCTCTGTAATTACAAGAAACTTGCAGGAATTTTTATTTGGATTATGATGAATTTATACATCAGTTAAGGAGAGTTGACATTTTAACAATATTAAGTTTTCCAATCTATCAAAATAGAATATTTATCCATTTATATATTCTTTGATTTCCTTCATCAGTATTTTATAGAATTTTATGCATGCATAAAAATCCTATACAGATTTTGTTACATTTATAGTTAAGTATTTCAGTGTTTTATGCTATTGTAACCTTTTAAAATTTCCAACTCTAGTTGTTCATTGCTGGTACATAGAAAAGCAACTGACTTGTATATTGATCTTGTATCTTATAACCTTGCTGATCTCAACTTTTTCTTTGCTTTATCTTTTAATAAAAAACCTTTTAATTTTTTATTGGCACAAAACTGATTAGCAATGTTGTGATAGTTTCAAGTGGACAGCAAAGGAACTCAGTTATACATATGTTGTTAATTTACTAGGTAATGTTTGACTCTTTGTGACCCCAAGAAATTCAGCACTCCAGGCTCCCCTGTTCTTGACTATCTCCAGGAGATTGCTCAAATCTATGTCCATCAAGTCTGTGATGCTATCTAACCATCTCATTGTCCCCTGTCCCCTTCTCCTTTTGCATTCTATCTTTCCCTATACGTATCTATACATATGACTTCAGCACAGTCTCTCAGTTGTGTCCGACTCTTTGTGACCCCATGAACTGCAGCATGCCAGGCTTCCCTGTTCATCATCAACTTCCAGAACTTGCTCAAACTTATGTCCACCGAGTTGGTGAAGCCATCCAACCATCTCATCCTCTGGTGTGCCCCTTCTCCTCCTGCCCTCAATCTTTCCCAGCATCAAGATCTTTTCCAATGAGTCAGTTCTTCGCATCAGGTGTCCAAACAAAGTATTGGAGCTTCAGCCTCAGCATCAGTCCTTCCAATGAATGTTCAGGACTGATCTCTTTTAGGATGGACTGGTTGGATCTCCTTGCAGTCCAAGGGACTCTCAAGAGTCTTTTCCAACACCACAGCTCAAAAGCATCAGTTCTTTGGTACTCAGCGTTCTTTATAGTCCAACTCTCACATCCAACATGACTACTGGAAAAACCATAGCTTTGACTAGACCAACATTTGTTGGCAAAGTAATCTCTCTGCTTTTTAATATGCTGTCTAGGTTGGTCATAGCTTTTCTTTCATGGAGCAAACGTCTTTTAATTTCATGGCTGCAGTCACCATCTGCAGAGACTTTGGAGGCCAAGAAAATAAAGTCTGTCACTATTTCCATTGTTTTCCCATGTATTTGCCATAAAATGATGGGACTGGATGCTATGATCTTCCTTTTTTGAATGTCGAGTTTTAAGCCAGCTGTTTCACTCTCCTCTTTCAACTTGATCAAGAGGCTCTTTAGTTCCTCTTCACTTTCTGCCATTAGGGTGATGTCATCTGCATATCTTAAGTTATTGATATTTCTCCCAGCAATCTTGATTCCAGCTTGTGCTTCATCCAGCCTGGCATTTCTCATGATGTACTCTGCATATAAGTTAAATAAGCAGTATGACAACTTTTCAATTTTTCCAACTTTTTGACAACTTTTCCAATTTAGAACCAGTCCAATGTTCCATGTCCCGTTCTAACTGTTGCTTCTTGACCTGCATACAGATTTCTTAGGAGGCAGGGACGGTGGTGTGGTATTCCCATCTCTTGAAGAATTTTCCACAGCTTGCTGTGACCACACAGTCAAAGGCTTTGGTGTAGTCAATAAAGCAAAAGTATACTTTTTTTTTTAAATTATCTTGCCTTTTTATGATCCAACAGATGTTGGCAATTTGATCTTTGGTTCCTCTGCCTTTTCTAAGTCCAGTTTGAACATCAGGAATTTCTCGATTCACGTGCTGTTGGAGCCTCATTGGCATTGCCTTTTTTTGTGATTGGAATGAAAACTGAACATTTCCAGTCCTGTGGCCACTGCTGAGTTTTCCAAATTTGCTGGCTTGGTGAGTGCAGCACTTTAACAGCATCATCTTTTAGGATTTGAAATAGCTCAACTGGAATTCCATCACTTCCACTAGCTATGTTTGCAGTGATGCTTCCTAAGGTACACTGGACTTCACTTCCAGAACATCTGACTCTTGGTAAGTGATAACACCATTGTGGTTATCTGGGTCATTAAGATCCTTTTTGTATAGTTCTTCTGTGTGTTTTTACCACCTCTTCTTAATATCTTCTGCTTCAGTTAGATACATACCATTTCTGTCCTTCTTGTGCCCATTTTTGCATGAAATATTCCCTTGTTATCTCTAATTTTCTTGAAGAGCTCTCTAGTCTTTCCCATTCTGTTATTTTCCTCTGTTTCTTTGCATTGATCACTGAAGAAGACTTTCTTATTTCTCCTTGCTATTCTTGGAATTCTGCATTCAGATGGGTATATCTTTCCTTTTCTCCTTTTCCTTTACTTTATCTTCTTATATACATATACATATACATATACATATACATATATATGTATCCATTCTCCCCCAAACTCCTGTCTCATCCAGGCTGCCACATAACATTCATCAAGTTTCCCTGTGCTCTACTGTAGGAGCTTGTTGGTTACCCATTTTAAATATAACAATGTGTACATGTCTATCTCAAACTCCCTAACTATTCCCTCCCCCATCATTCCCCCTGGCAACCATAAGTTCTTCTCTCAGTCCATGAGTCTATTTCTGTTTTGTAAATAACTTCTTTTCTATCATTTTAAAGGATCTCATATGGTATTTATCCTTTTCTGTCTGACTTACTTCATTCAGTATGATGAACCATGTCCATCCATGTTGCAACAGATGGCATTATTTCCTTCTTTTTAGTGGCTAAGCAATATTCCATGGTGTGTGTGTGTGTGTGTGTGTGTGTGTGTGTGTGTATATATATATACCACATTTTCTTTATCCATTCCTCTGTGGATGGACATTTATTCTGTTTCCATGTCTTTGGCTATTATGAGTAGTGTTACTATGAACATAAGGGTACATGCATCTTTTTGAATTATAGTTTTTATCTTTTCAAGATATATACCCAGGAATAGAATTCCTGGATCATATGGTAATTCTACTTTTAGTTTTTAAAGGAACATCTATACTGTTTTTCATAGAGTTGTAACAATGTACATTCCTACAAACTGTATACACCTTTTCTCTATACCCTCTCCAGCATGTATTATCTATAAAATTTTTTAGGTCAACCGTTCTGACTCTCATGAGATGATACCATTAGTGAATATCGTTTCATGTGCCTATTGACCATCTGTCTATTTAGGTCTTCTGCACATTTTTTGACTAGGTTGTTTTTCTTATATTGAGCTGTGTGAGCTTTTTTATATTTCAGATATTAACCCCTTATTGATCACATAATTTGCAAATATGCTGTGGATTTCCTTGGATTGTCTTTTCATTTTGTTGAAAATTTCCTTAGTGACCAGTGGCCTTATTCTTCAAATAAGAAAATTCTACCTCTTTCCTTTCTGGGCCTCCTTGATACTGAATTTCAAACTATTACAAAAATTCTAGGAGAAATACTTTGCATAGTTCCTTCCACATACTAGGCAAAGGATATAAATGTTGATTTGTTTTAAAACAGTGTTTTCTAACCAGGCTCCCCAAGTTTCTCAGTGGTAAAGAATTTGCCTGCCAATGCAGGAGAAATTCCATGGACAGAGGAACCTGGTGGATTTCAAAGAGTCAGACACAACTGAGCACACACGCACACTTTCTAGCTACATTAATTGAAGAGCATAATCTCCAATAAGAGAACTCTGTGCAATTAAAATCCCCACGGAATTATTTCTTAACAAATAATAGCTTACAAATAACAGTAGAGTCCTTAACATAGGATTGAAACTTACTAAACAGAGGTTATTCTATCACAACAAACATTTGAAAGAGGAATAAAATGCTACAAAGTGTTGTGAGTAGCAGAACATGAAACCTGCACATCTTTTCTCATCTCATCTTTTTATGTCAGTTTCTAATGAGATTCATTTATGACAGCTGTGATGTTATTCCCAGATATGCTTTTACTGATTGATGGTTATAAGCCAGGTTTCTTTCCTTCCTTCCTCTTCTTTCAGTCTATTCACAACTAAAGTAGAAAAATCCTCTATATAGACCTTGGATTATCATTCTATCTTAATTTTTGTTAGTTTGTCTACCAAATAAGATTTACAATTCTCCCACACTCTTTCCACCATAGCCTCTCTATAAATAAGTGAGAATACCTCTGTGAATTTAGGAAGATGACATATACATGAGCCTGGATAAGATATGATCTAGAATGAGCTTCTGAGGTAATTTTAGCAGCTCAAGATGCAGAAAACTTTTGCAGGTTTAAATGCATGACAAAATAATGTTGAGGACCTGCATGTGAGTCCTAGCTCAACCTCTAATAACAATGACTATGTTTAATTCCTTCCTTTTTAAATATAAATTTATTTATGTTAATTGGAGGCTAATTACTTTAAATTATTGTATTGGTTTTGCCATATATCAACATAAATCCACCACAGGTATACATGTATTCCCCATCGTGAACCCCCCTCCCTCCTCCCTCCCCATACCATCCTTCTGGGTCATCCCAATGCTCCAGCCCCAAGCATCCAGTATCATGCATTGAACCTGGACTGGCCTCAACCTCTTAATGTGAAAAAGTAGGTGATTGGACTAGACAATTTCTAAACTCCCTTGCAGCTCTAAAGGTCTATTACACACACCTCACTTTTAGCAGTCAGTTACATTCATTTAAATTATTTTGTAACCACACATCATTTATATTGCATTAGAAAGCAGAGTATGTTCAGGAGAGATAAGTTGATGGAGGATTAGGTGGACATGGAGTACATAGCTCTCCATGGATACATCAAGAATACACTTTCAGACACAGAAGATCTTGCAAACATCAGCTGAGAGTGTGTAGGAATTCCTGGAAAGGAATATATAAATCCATTCAAAATTCGGTAGGATGAAGGAAGTAAGGGAGAAAAGAGGAGAGACAACAGAAATGGATCTGCAACTGGAGGTGGTGGAACTGAAGCAAGGGTCAGATCCCTACATCAGAGCAGTTGTTTGCAAGAGAGAAGCATTTGAGGCCAATGGAGAGTGAGGCAGCTGATCTATGACAGGCTGAATGGAATGAGAACCATAAGACAATCCTTGCCAAAGCCCTATGGGCCCCGGACAGGCATTCAAGTTCCATAGAAAGTGCAGTAGCTGGGAGCTGGAGCATAGGGATTGGAAAGCAGTCCCATGGGGAGGTCTGCTGTTGACTATGGAAAGACAGCCTGAGGGGACTTGAGGGAGGAGATCATAGTGGGAGATGCCTGTGGAGGAAAGCTCAGCAGCCATAAAGGCAAAGTGATACTGCTGAGTCACTTGAAAGGAGTGGAGCCATCACTGTAGCCTCTACCTCCCCACATGCCAGCACCGGCAGCTAAACAGTAGGAAAAAAGATACCCCAGAGAGTTGTTCAGTCACTCAGTCATGTCCGACTCTCTGTGACACCATGAGCTGCAATACGCCAGGCTTCCCTTCCTTCACGAGATTGAGTTTGCTCTATCTTATGTCCACTGAATTGGTGATGCCATACAGCCATCTAAATTTCTGTTGTCACCTTCTCCTGCTCTCAATCATTCCCAGCATCAGGGCATTTTCCAATGAGTTGGCTTTTCACATTATATGGCCAAAATATTGGAGCTTCAGCTTCAGCATCAGTCCTTTCAATGAAGATTCCATGTTGATTTCACTTAGGATTGACTCCTTTGATCTCCTTGCAGTCCCAGGGACTCTCAAAAGTCTTCTCCAGCACTGCAGTTCAAAAGCATCAATCTCTGGCACTCAGCCTTCTTTATGGTCCAACTCTCACATCCATATATGACTTCTGGAAAAACCATAGCTTCGACTATGTGGACCTCTGTTGGCAAACTAATGTCTCTGCTTTTTAATACACTTTCTAAGTTTGTCATAACTTTTCTTCCAATGAGCAAGCATCTTTTAATTTCATAGCTGCATTCACCACCAAAGTGATTTTGAAGCCAAAGAAAATAAAGTCTGTCACTGTTTCTATTTTTTCCATTCATATGCCGTGAAGTGATGGGACCAAATACCATAGTTTTAGTTTTTTGAATCTTGAGTTTTAAGCCAGCCTTTTCACTCTCCTCTTTCACCTTATCAAAAGGTTCTTTAGTTCCTCTTCACTTTCTTTCATTAGGGTGGTATCATATGCATTTCTGAGGTTATCAATAATTTTCCTGGTAATCTTGATTCCAGCTTGTGCATCATCCAGCTCAGGATTTCACATGATGTACTCTCCATAAAAGTTAAATAAGCAGGATGACAATAGACAGCCTTGACGTACTCCTTTCCCAATTATGAACCAGTCCACTGTTCCATGTCTGGTTCTAAATGTTGCTTCTTGACATGCATACAGGTTTCTCAGGAGGAAGGTAAGGTGATCTGGTACTTCCATATATTTAAGAACTTTCCACAGTTTACTGGAGGCTCAGTGGTAAAGAATCCACCTGCAATACTGCAGCTGCAGGAAACGTGGGTTTCATCCCTGGGTCGGGGAGATCCCCTGGAGGAGGAAATGGAAACTCACTCCTGTATTCTTGCATGGAGAATCCCATGGACAGAAGAGCATGGCAGCCTACAGCCCATAGGGTCTCAAAGAGCCAGACACTACTGAAGTGACTTAGCAGACATTCACAGTCAAAGGCCTTAACATAGTCAATGAGCCAGAAGTAGATATTTTACTGGAGTTCTCTTGGTTTTTCTATGTTCCAGTGGGTGTTGGTAATTTGATCTCTTGTTCCTCTGCCTTTTCTTAATCCAGCTTGAACATCTAGAAGTTCTTGGTTCACATAACGTTGAAGCCTAGCTTGAAGGATTTTGGCCATTGCTTTGCTAGCATGTGAAATGAACACAATGGTGTGGTAGTTTGAACTTTCTTTGGCACTGTCCTTCATTGGAAATTGAATGAAAACTGACTTTTTCAGTCCTGTGGCCACTGCTGAGTTTTCCAAATTTGCTGGCATGTCGAATGCAGCACTTTAACAGCTTCATCCTTTATGATTTGAAATAGCTCAGCTGGAATTCCATCACCTCACTAGCTTTGTTCATAGTAATGCTTCCTAAGGCTCACTTGATTTCATACTCCAGGAAGTCTGTCTCTAAGTGAGATAAGCATCACGTGCTTATCCAGGTCATTAGACCTTTTTGTACAGTTCTGTGTATTCTTGCTACCTCTTCTTAATCTCTTCTACTTCTGTTAGATCAATGTTGTTTCTATCCTTTATTGCGCCATCTTTGCATGAAATATTTCCTTGGTATCTCTAATTTTTTTAAAGAGACCTCTAGTCTTTCCATTATATTGTGTTCCTCTTTTTCTTTAATGTTCATTTAAGGCTTTCTTATCTCTCCCTCCTTGCTATTCTTTGGAACTCTGCATTCAGATGGGTATATCTTTCCTTTTCTCCTTTGCTTTTTGCTTCTTTTCTTTTCTCAAATATTTTAAGGCCTTCCCAGACAACCATTTTGCCTTGTTGTATTTCTTTTTCTTTGGGGTGGTTTTCCTCACCACCTCCTGCACAGTGTTCAGAACCTTTGTCCATAGTTCTTCAGATACTCTGTCCTTCATATCTAATCCCATGAATCTATTTATTACTTCTACTGTATAATCATAAGGGATTTGATTTCAGTCATACCTAAATGGCCTACTGGTTTTCCCTACTTTCTTCAATTTAAGGTTGAATTTTTTCAACTGATCTGAGCCAGTCAGCTCCTGTTCTTGTTTTTGCTGACTGTATAGAGTTTTTCCATCTTCAGCTACAAAGAATAACACATTGGTATTGACCATCTGGTGATGTCCACGTGTAGAGTCACCTTTTGTGTTGTTGGAAAAGGGTATTTGCCATGACCAGTGTGTTTTCTTAGCAAAACTCTGTTAGTCTTCACCCTGATTCATTTATGCCCCAAGAAAACTGCAAAAACAGAAGCATGTGGAGTTTAAATAAAATGTTTCTAAATAACGAACAGGTTAGTGATAAAATAAAAAGGGATATATAAGAATTCCTAGAAACAAATGAAAATGACAACATGATTACCCAAAACCTATGGGACACAGCAAAAGGAATTCTAAGAGAGAAGTCTATAGCAATACAATCCAATCTTACCTCAAGAAACAAGAAGACATCGAATAGAAAATCTAACTTTCACTTAAAACAACTGGAAAAAGAACAACAAAAAATGCAAAGTTGGTAAAAGCAAGAAAACCATAAAGATCAGAGCAGAAATAAATGAAAAAGAAATGAAGGGAATAATAAGAAAGATTAATAAAAGTAAAAGCTGGTTCATTGAAAATATAAACAAAATTGACAAATTATTAGTCAGACTTATCAGGAAAAAAGGGGAGGAGAATCAAATCAACAAAATTAGAGATGAAAAAGGAGAGGTTACAGCAGCCAATGTAGACAGATGATCATAAGAGACTATTATGAGCAACTATATGCCAATAAAATGGACAACTTGGAAGAAATGGACAGATCCTTAGAAAAGTTCAACCTTCCAAGACTGAACCAGGAAGAAATAGAAATTTTGAACAAGACAATCACAAGTGCTGATGCTGAAACTGCAATAAAAAAAAAGTCCCCCCCAAAAAAAGAACAGGGCCAGATGACTTCACAGTTGAATTCTATCAAATATTTAGAGAAGGGCAGATGTATATCCTTCTAAAACACTTTTAAAAAAAAAAAAGGAAGGAAGGAACACAAACTTATTCTACAGGCCACCATACCAAAACCAGACAAAGCACACAAAAAGAATATTACAGGCTAATACATTGATGAACCTCAATGCAAAAATTCTTAACAAATTCTGTCAAACGGAATTCAACAACACATTTAAAACACATCATGCAAGATGATCAAGTCAGCTTTATCCCAGGGATGAAAGGATTCTTCAGTATACACAAATAAATCAATGTGATATACCATATTAACAAATCGAAAGATAGAAACTATACGATAACGTCAATAGGTGCAGAAAAAGCTTTGAACAAAATTCAGTACCCTTTTATAATAAAAAGTCTTCAAAAATGGACATAGAAGGAACCTACTTTAACATAATAAAGGCCATATACAGCAAATATACAAAAAACATTATTCTCAATGGTAAAAAAAAAAAAAAAAAAAAAAACTGAAAGCAACCCCTCTAAGTTCAGGAACAAGACAAGAGTGCCACTCTCACCGCTATTATTCAACACAGTTTTGGAAGTCCTAGGGATGGCAATCAGAAAAGAAAAAGAAATAAAAAGAATCCAGATGGGAAAAGAAGTAAAACTCTGACTATTTGCAGGTGACATGACACTATACTTAGAAAATCCTAAAGGTGCTATCAGAAATTTACTCTAGCAAATCAATGAATTTAGAAAAGTCACAGGATACAGAAATCCCTTGCACTCCTATACATTATCAATACAAAATCAGTAAAAAAATTATATAATCAATCTCATTTACCATTGCAACAAAAAGAATAAAATACCTAGGAATAAAGCTAACTGAATAAAACTAACTACAGAGAGAAAAGAACTGTATACAGAAAACTGTAAGACATTGATTAAATAAATCAAAGAGAACAGAAACATACAAAGAGATATTCCATGTTCCTGGGTTGGAAGAAACTATTATTGTGAAAATTACTATACTACCCAATACAGTATACATATTCAATGCAATCTCTATCAAATTACCAATCACAGTTTTCACAGAACTAGAAAAAATAATCTCACAATTCATGTGGAAACAGAAAAGACCCAAAATAGCCAAAGCAATCTTGAGAAAGAAGAAAGAAGCTGGAGGAATCAAGCTCCCTAACTTCAGAGTATACTACAAAGCTACAAAGACACATACTGTATTGGCACAAAAACAGAAATATAGACCAATGGAACAAAATAGAAAGCACAGAAATAAACCCACACACCTATGAGCACTTATCTTTGACAAAGGAAGTAAGAATACACAATGGGGGAAAGACAGTCTCTGTAGTAAGTGGTGCTGAGAAAACTGGACAGCTACATGTAAAACAATGATATTAGAACACTTCCTAACACCATTCACAAAGATAAACTCAAAATGGATTAAAGACCTAAATGTAAGACTAAAACCTATAAAATTCTTAGAAGAAAATATAGGCAGAACACTCTATGGCAAAAATCACAGCAAGATCCTTTATGACCCACCCCCTAGAGTAATGGAGATCAAACAAAAATAAACATGTGGGACCTAATATAAGCTTTGGGACATCAAAGGAAACTATAAACAAGGTAAAAGGACAACCCTCAGAATGGAAAAAAATAATAGCAAATCTTCCCAACCCAGGTATAGAACCCAGGTCTTTTGCATAGCAGGTGGATTCTTTACCAGCTGAGCCATAATGGAAGCCCAAGAATACTGGAGTGGGTAGCCTATCCCCTCTCCAATGGATCTTTCTGACCCAGGGATCAAACTTCGGTCTCCTGCATTGCAGGCAGATTTGGTACCAACTGAGCTATCAGAGAAGCCCTCAATGGCAAATGAAACAACCGAAAAAGATTAATTTCCAAAATATAAAAACAGCTTATGCAACTCAATAACACAAAAAAAAAACATGGGGAGGGGGCAGTCCTAAGATGGTGGAGGAATACAATGGGGAGACGACTTTCTCCCCCACAAATTCATCAAAAGAACCTTTGAACACTGAGTACATTCCACAAAACAACTTCTGAATGCTGGCAGAGGACATCAGGCACCCAGAAAGGCAGACCATTGTCTTCAAAAGTGAAAGTGAAAAGTGAAGTCGCTCAGTTGTGTCCCACTCTTTGGGACCCGTGGACTGTAGCCCACCAAGCTCCTCCATCCACAGGATTCTCCAGGCAAGAATACTGGAGTGAGTTGCCATTTCCTTCTCCAGGGGATCTTCCTGACCCAGGGATCGAACCAAGGTCTCTCACATTGCAGGCAGACGCTTTAACCTCTGCACCACCAGGGAAGCCCTTCCAGTGAGAGTGTTTCCTGGTGTTTGAAAACTTCTCTCTTTTTTAAGACTCCGTCCTGGGAAGGGAGTCTTAAAAAAGAGAGAAGTTTTCAAACACCAGGAAACACTCTCACCGGGAGTCTGTGGCGAGCCTTGGAAACTCAGAGGACAGCATAATCAGGAGGGAAAATAAATAAATAATTAAAACCCACAGATTACATGTCTAAGGGCAACTCCCAGCAGAGAAGCAGCCCAGACACTCATATCCACACTAGCAAGCGGGGGCTGGGCAGGGAGGCGAGGGCTGCATTGCTTATAAGAAGGATTGGGCCTGAATGCCCCGAGGGCAATCTGAGGGAACTAACTTGAGATAGCCCCCCAGACTGTGGAATAGCTATCCCATGAAAAGCCCTAACCTAAGACACTGCCAGGCCTGCTCACAGAACAAACGACTAAGCAGAGCTAGGCAGCTGCAGACTGGTCCATCCCCCGTCAGAGACAGGCAGGCCAGAGCAGCGAGAGCAAGAAGGCGGCAATCTCGAACCCAGAGAGGCATCATCTACCAAACTGCAAGTAGGCTTCATTGCTAACCAAGACTTCTTGGGATTCTGTACAGTCAACATCTGCTGAGATGGTTGCAGCCAGAGATCAGCTCCCCAGAAGAGACACACAGCACACCTGAGAAGGCACACCGGTTGTACACCCAGAAAACTGAGCGGCTGCGATGGAGGAGGCAATAAGATGCAGCCCCCAACTGGGGGCAACCGCGTTTGCCAAGCACCTGGTCACCTGAACTGCTCGGACCTGGGAAGGGCACAAAACGCAGGCCCAACTAAGTCTGCACATTTGTGGAGTACCTGAGAACCTGAACCTGAGTGTCTTAGACCTGGGAAGTGCATGCAACTCAGGTCCTGTCTCAGACAGTTCCCGGCACAGCAACCTAGAGTCTGAACAGTGTAGACTGGGAAAGCACACACACCGTGAGTGAGGGCAAACCCAGTGTAGCCGAGACACTTCGAGCACTCCCCATACACGCCAGTGATATTTGTTTGCAGTGTTCCTCCCTCCCCACAGCACCACTGAACAAGTAAGCTTAAAAAAGTGACCACCACCGCCCCCTTGTGTCAGGGAGGGAATTAGACACTGAAGAGACCAGCAAACAGAAGCTAAAATAAACAGAGGGAACCGCTTTGGAAATGAAAGGTTCAATAGACTAAAACCCTGCAGTTAACATCTGTAGGGTGTTAGTATTAGTTAGTGACTATGTAGGAAGGGGCCTATAGATCTTGAGAGTACAAGCCAGATCAAGGAACTATCTGAAAATCAACTGAGCCCACACTGTGCAAACAACAACAAAGTCCTAGATATATTTTTACTATTATCATTTTTTAAATTAAAAAAATAATAAAATTTATGCAGGATGCAGGATGCTAGGGACTGATGCACGGGGATAATCCAGAGAGAGGGTGTGGGGCGGGAGGATGGAGGTGGGGGTCGGGATTGGGAGTTCATGTACACTCATGGCTAATTCATGTCAATGTGTAACAAAACGAATACAGTATTGTAAAGCAAAACAAACTAAAAAATAAAAATTAATAAAAAAAAGAAAAAAAAATAATAATAATAAAATTTAAAGTCAGCTATTACTCCTTTAATTTTCACTTTTATAACCTACTATTACTTTGCAAAAAAAAAAGACCCTATTTTTAAAGCAAACCATATATATATACTTTATAATTTTTGTGACTTTGTTTTTTCTTTAATATTATATTTTTGAGAATCCAACCTCTACTCTGGATTTTTAATCTTCGCTTTTTGGTATTTGTTATCAATTTTGTACCTTTAAGAACCCAATCTTCAGTACCCATTTTTACTTGAGAGTGAGGTTACTGGCTTGACTGCTCTCTCCCCCTTTGGACTCTCCTTTTTCTCCACCAGGTAGCCTCTATCTCCTCCCTCCCCCTTCTCTTCTCTACCCAACTCAGTGGATCTCTTTGTGTGTTCCGGGCTGTGGAAAACACTTAGGGAACTGATTATAGACTAGATCTGTCTCTCTCCTTTTGATTCCCTCTTTTATCCTCCTGGAGACCTCTGTTTCCTTCCTCCCTCTTCTCTTCTCTGTGTAACACCGTGAAGATCTCTGAGGGATCCAGGCTGTGGAGAGCATATAGTGAAGTGATTACGGCTAGCTTGCTATCTCCCCTTTTGATTCCCCCTCTTCTCCTCCTGGTCACATCTATCTCCCTCCTCCCTCTTCTCTTCTCCATGTAACTCTGTGTACCTCTCTGAGTGTCCCTGACTGTGGAGAAACTTTTATCATGAACCTAGATATTTTATCATTGGTGCTGTAGAGATGGAGAAGTCTTGAGGCTACTACAAGAATAAGACTGAAAACCAGAGGCAGGGCGCTTAAGTCCAAATCCTGAGAACACCAGAGAACTCCTGACTCCAGGCAACATTAATCAACAGGAACTCATCAAATGCCTCCATACCTACACTGAAACCAAGCACCACTCAAGAGCCAACAAGTTCCAGAGCAAGACATACCATGCAAATTCTATAGCAACAAAGGAACATAGTCCTGAGTTTCAATATACAGGCTGCCCAAAGTCAAACCAAACCCAGTGATATCTCATAACTCATTACTGGACACATAATTGCACTACAGAGAGAAGAAATCCAGCTCCACCCACAAAAACAGCGACACAAGTTTCCCTAACCAGGAAACCTTGAGAAGCCACCAGTCCAACACTACCCGCAGTGAGAACCTCCACAATAAAGAAGAACCACAAACTGCCAGAATACAGAAAAGCCACCCCAAACACAGCAATATAAACAAGATGAAAAGGCAAAGAAATAGCAAGCAGGTAAAGGAACAGAATAAATACCCACCAAATCAAACAAAAGAGGAAGAGATAGGAAATCTACCTGATAAAGAATTCCTAATAATGATAGTGAAAATAATCCAAAATCTTGAAAACAAACTGGAGTTACAGATAAATAGCCTGGAGACAAGGATTGAGAAGATGCAAGAAAGGTTTAACAAGGACCTAGAAGAAATTAAAAAAAAGAGTCAATATATAATGAACAATACAATCAGTTCAGTTCAGATCAGTCACTCAGTCATGTCTGACTCTTTGCAACCCCATGAACCACAGCATGCCAGGCCTCCATGTCCATCACCAACTCCAAGAATCCACCCAAACCCATGTCCATCAAGTCGATGATGCCGTCCAACCATCTCATGCTCTGTCGTCCCCTTCTGCTCCTGCCCTCAATCCTTTCCCAGCATCAGGGATTTATCAAATGAGTCAGCTCTTCGCATCAGGTGGCCAAGTATTGGAGTTTCAGCTTAAACACCAGTCCTTCCAATGAACACCCAGGACTGATCTCCCTTAAGATGGACTTGTTGGATCTCCTTGCAGTCCAAGGGACACTCAAGAGTCTTCTCCAACACATAAATGAGATCAAAAACACTCTGGAGGGAACCAACAGTAGAATAATGGAGGCAGAAGATAGGATAAGTGAGGAAGAAGACAGAATGGTAGAAATAAATGAATTAGAGAGAAGAAAAAAACAAAAAAAGAATTAAAAGAAATGAAGACAACCTCAGGGACCTGTGGGCCAATGTGAAATGCCCCAACAGTCGAATCATAGGAGTCCCAGAAGAAGAAGACAAAAAGAAAGACCATGAGAAAATACTTGAGGAGATAATAGTTGAAAACTTCCCTAAAATGGGGAAGGAAACAGTCACCCAAGTTCAAGAAACCCAGAGAGTCCCAAACAGGATAAAGCCAAGGTGAAACACCACAAGACACATATTAATCAAATGAACAATGATCAAACACAAAGAACAAATATTAAAAGCAGCAAGGGAAAAACAACAAATAACACACAAGGGGATTCTCATAAGGATAGCAGTTGATCTTTCAAGAGAAACTCTTCAGGCCAGAAGGGAAATGGCAGGACATATTTAAACTGATGAAAGTAAATAACCTACAGCTCAGATTACTGTACCCAGCAAGAATCTCATTCAAACATGAAGGAGAAATCAAAAGCTTTACAGACAAGCAAAAGCTGAGAGAATTCAGCACCACCAAACCAGCTCTCTAACAAATGCTAAAGGATCGTCTCTAGACAGGAAACACAAAAAGGGTGTATAAACTAGAAACCAAAACAATAAAGTAAATGGCAACGGGATCATACTTATCAATAATTACCTTAAATGTAAATGGGTTGAATGCGCCAACCAAAAGACAAAGACTGGCTGAATGGATACAAAAACAAAACCTGCAGATCTTTCAATAGAAACTCTTCAGGCCAGGAGGGAATGGCAAGACATACTTAGAGTGATGAAAGAAAATAACCTACAGCCCAGATTACTGTACCCAGCAAGGATCTCATTCAAATATGAAGGGGAAATCAAAAGCTTTCCAGACAAGCAAAAGCTGAGAGAATTCAGCACCACCAAACCAGCTCTCTAACAAATGCTAAAGGATCGTCTCTAGACAGGAAACACAAAAAGGGTGTATAAACTAGAAAGCAAAACAATAAAGTAAATGGCAACGGGATCATACTTATCAATAATTACCTTAAATGTAAATGGGTTGAATGCGCCAACCAAAAGACAAAGACTGGCTGAATGGATACAAAAACAAGACCCCAATATATGTTGTCTACAAGAGACCCACCTCAAAACAAGGGACACATAGAGACTGAAAGTGAAGGGCTGGAAAAAGATATTCCACGCAAGTAGAGACCAAAACAAAGCAGGAGTAGCAGTACTCATATCAGATAAAATCAACTTTAAAGCAAAGGCTGTGAAAAGAGACAAAGAAGGATACTACGTAATGATCAAAGGATCAGTCCAAGAAGAAGACATAACAATTATAAATATATATGCACCCAACATAGGAGCACCGCAATATGTAAGACAAAGCTAACAAGTATGAAAGGGGAAATTAACAATAACACAAAAATCGTGGGAGACTTTAATACCCCACTCACACCTATAGACAGATAAACTAAACAGAAAATTAACAAGGAAACACAAACTTTAAATGAGACAATAGACCAGCTAGACTTAATTGATATCTATAGGACGTTTTACCCCAAAACAATGAATTTCATCTTTTTCTTAAGTGTGCATTGAAACTTCTCCAGCATAGATCACATCCTGGGTCATAAATCTAGCCTTGGTAAATTCAAAAAAATTGAAACCATTCCAAGCATCTTTTCTGACCACAATTCAATAAGATTAGATGTCAATTACAGGAGAAAAACTATTAAAATTTTCAACATATGGAGGCTGAACAACATGCTGCTGAATAACCAACAAATCACAGAAGAAATAAAAAAAGAAATCAAAATATGCATAGAAATGAATGAAAATGAAAACACAACAACCCTAAACCTATGGGACACTGTAAAAGCAGTGGTAAGGGGAAATTTCATAACAATACAGGCTTACCTCAAGAAACAAGAACGAAGTCAAATAAATAACCTAACTCTACATCTAAAGCAATGAGAAAAGAAAGAAATGAAGAACCCCAGGGTTAGTAGAAGGAAACAAATCTTAAAAATTAGGGCAGAAATAAATGCAAAATAAACAAAAGAGACCATAGCAAAAATCAACAAAGACAAAAGCTGGTTCTTTGAGAAGATAAAAAAATTTGACAAACCATTAGCCAGACTCATCAAGAAACAAAGGAAGAAAAATCAAATCAACAAAATTAGAAATGAAAATGTAGAGATCACAACAGACAACACAGAAGTACAAATGATCAAAGAGACTACTATCAGCAACTATATGCCAATAAAATGGACAACTTGGAAGAAATAGACAAATTCTTAGAAAAGTACAACTTTCCAAAACTGAACTAGGAAGAAATAGAAAATCTTAACAGACACATCACAAGCATGGAAATTGAAACTGTAATCAGAAATCTTCCAACAAACAAAAGCCCAGGACCAGACGGCTTCACAGCTGAATTCTAACAAAAATTTAGAGAAGAGCTAACACCTATCCTACTCAAACTCTTCCAGAAAATTGCAAAGGAAGGTAAACTTAAAAACTCATTCTATGAGGCCACCATCACCCTAATACCAAAACCAGACAAAGATGCCACAAAAAAAGAAAACTACAGGCCAATATCACTGATGAACATAGATGCAAAAATACTTAACAAAATTCTAGCAGAGTCCAACAAGATATTAAAAAGATCATACATCATGTCCAAGTGGGCTTTATCCCAGGGATGTAAGGATTCTTCAATATCCACAAATCAATCAATGTAATACACCACATTAACAAATTGAAAAATAAAGATCATATGATTATCTCAATAGATGAAGAGAAAGGCTTTGACAAAATTCAACATCCATTTATGATAAAAACTCTCCAGAAAGCAGGAATAGAAGGAACATACCTCAATACAATAAAAGCTATATATGACAAACCCTCAGCAAACACTAGCCTCAATGGTGAAAAATTGAAAGCATTTCCCCTAAAGTTAGGAACAAGACAAGGGTGCCCACTCTCACCACTACTATTCAACATAGTTTTGGAAGTTTTGGCCACAGCAATCAGAGCAGAAAAAGAAATAAAAGGAATCCATAGTGAAAATAAGTAATAAAACTCTCACTGTTTGTAGATGACATGATCCTCTACATAGAAAACCCCAAAGATTTCACCAGAAAATTACTAGAGCTAATCAATGAATATAGTAAAGTTGTAAGATATAAAATTAACACACAGAAATCCCTTGCATTCCTATACACTAACAATGAGAAAACAGAAAGAGAAATTAAGGAATCAATTCCATTTGCCATTGCAACGAAAAGAACAAAATACTTAGGAATATATAAAGCAACAAAAGACCTATATATAGAAAACTATAAAACACTGGTGAAAGAAATCAAACAGGACACAAATAGATGGAGAAATATGCTATGTTCATGGATCAGAAGAATCAATGTAGTGAAAATGAGTATACTACCCAAAGCAATCTATAGATTCAGTGCAATTCCTATCAAGCTACCAATGGTATTTTTCACAGAACTAGAACAATAACGTCACAATTTGTATGGGCATTAAAAAAAAAAAAAAAACTTCTACAAGCCAAAGCAATCTTGAGAAAGAAGACTGGAAGTGGAGGAATCAACCTGCCTGACTTGAGGCCCTACTACAAGGCCACAGTCATCAAGGCAGTATGGTACTGGCACAAACACAGAAATATAGATCAATGGAACAAATAGAAAGCCCAGAGATAAATCCATGCACCTATGGACACATTATCTTTGACAAAGGAGGCAAGAATATACAATGGAGAAAAGATAATCCCTCTAGCAATTGGTGCTGAGAAAACTGGTCAACCACTTGTAAAAGAATGAAACTAGAACACTTTCTAACACCATACACAAAAATAAACTCAAAATGGGTTAAAGATTTAAATGTAAGACCAGAAACTAAAATCTCCGAGAGGAAAACACTCTCCGACATAAATCACAGCAGTATCCTCTATAATCCACCTCCCAGAATATTGGAAATGAAAGGAAAAATAAACAAATGGGACCTAATTAAAATTAAAAGCTTCTGCATAACAAAGGGAACTATAAGCAAGGTGAAAAGACAGCCTTCAGAATGGGAGAAAATAATAGCAAATGAAGTAACTGACAAAGAATGAATCTCAAAAATAAGCAACTCCTGCAGCTCAATTCCAGAAAAATAAATGATCCAATAAAAAATGGGCCAAAGAACTAAAGAGACATTTCTCCAAAGAAGACATATAGATGGCTAACAAAGACATAAAAAGATACTCAACACTACTCATTATCAGAGAAATGCAAATCAAATCCACAATGAGGTGCCATTTCACGCCAGTCAGAATGGCTGCGATCCAAAAGTCTACAAGCAATAAATGCTGGAGAGGGTTTGGACAAAAGGGAACCCTCTTACACTGTTGGTGGGAATGCAAACTAGTACAGTCACTATGGAGAACAGTGTTGAGATTCCTTTACAAAACTGCAAATAGAACTGCCATACGACCCAGCAATCCCACTGCTGGGCATACACACTGAGGAAACCAGAATTGAAAGACACGTGTACCCCAGTGTTCATCACAGCACTGTTTATAATAGCCAGGACACGGAAGCAATCTAAATGTCCATCAGCAGATGAATGGATAAGAAAGCTGTGGTACATATACACAATTTAATACTACTCAGCCATTAAAAAGAATACATTTGAATCAGTTCTAATGAGGTGGATGAAACGGAACTTATTATACAGAGTGAAGTAAGCCAGAAAGAAAAACACCAATACAATATGCTGCTGCTAAGTCACTTCAGTCATGTCCAACTCTGTGCGGACCCATAGACGGCAGCTCACCATGCTCCCCTGTCCCTGGGATTCTCCAGGCAAGAAAATTGGAGTGGATTGCCATTTCCTTCTCCAATGAATTAAAGTGAAAAGTGAAAGTGAAATTGTTCAGTCGTGTCCAACCCTCAGTGATCCCATGGACTGCAGCCTTCTAGGCTCCTCTGTCCATGGGATTTTCCAGGCAAGAGTACTGGAGTTGGGTGCCATTGTCTTCTCCACCAATACACTATACTAATGCATATATATGGAATTTAGAAAGATGGTAATGACAACCCTGTATGTGAGACAGAAAAGGAGACACAGATGTATAGAACAGTCTTTTGGACTCTGTGGGAGAGGGCGAGGGTGGGATGATTTGGGAGAATGGCATTGAAACATGTATATTATCATTTGTGTAATGAATCACCAGTCCAGGTTTGATGCATGAATCAGGATGCTCAGGGCTGGTGCACCAGGATGACCCAGAGGGATGTGTGGGGAGGGGGGTTGAGGATGGGGAACACATGTACACCCGTGGCATATTCATGTCAATGTATGGCAAAACCAATACAATATTGTAATGTAATCAGCCTCCAATTAAAATAAATATATTTATATTAAAAAACATAACAGAAAAAAAAAACCTCACTTAAAATGTGGGCAAAAGACCTAAACAGACAGTTTTCCAAAGAAGCCCATACAGATGGCTAATAAACACATGAAAAGATGCTCAACATCACTCATTATTAGATAAATGCAAATCAAAATACAATGAGATATCACCTCACGCCAATTGTATGGTCATCATCAAAAAATGTACAAATAATAAATGCTGGAGAGAGTTTGGAGAAAAGGGAACCCACTTGCACTGTTAGTGGGAATGTAAATTGATAGGTAATTATGGGAGACAGTATTTCTTTAAAAATTAGTAATAAAATACCGTAGTGAAAATGAAAGTTGCTCAGTTGTGTCCAATTCTTTGCAACCCCATGGACTATACAGTTCATGGAATTCTCCAAGGCAGAATACTGGAGTGGGTAGCCTTTCCCTTCTCCAGGGTATCTTCCCAACCCAGGAATTGAACTGGGGTCTCCCACATTGCAGGCGAATTCTTTACCAGCTGAGCCATAAGGGAAGCCCATATGACCCAACAATCCCAATACTGGGCATATACCCTGAGAAAAAATAATTGAAAAAGACACATATATCCCAGGGTTCATTGCAGCACTATTTACAATACCTAGGACATGGAAACAACCTGGATGTCATGGATAGATGAATGGATAAAGAAATAGTGATACATATATACAGTGGAATATTACTCAGCTGTAAAAAGAAATGCATTTGAGTCAGTGCGAATGAAGTAGATGAACCTAGAGCCTATTACACAGAGTGAAGTAATCAGAAAGAAAAAAAGCAAATATCATACATTAACACAAATATATGGAATATAGAAAGATTATTGTGATTAACTAATTTGCAGGACAGCAATGAAGACACAGCCATGGAGAACAGACTTATGGACATGGGTAGGAGTAGGAAGGAGAAAGAAAGTGAAAGTGTTAGTCACTCAGTCGTGTCAGTTGTGTTAGTTACATAACTCGAGAGAGTGAGATTAATGAAAAGAATAACATGGAAACATACATTACAATATGTAAAATAGATAGCCAGTGGGAATTTGCTGTATGACTCAGGAAACCCAAACAGGGCTCTATGACAACCAAGAGGGGTGGGATGGAGTGGGAGGGAGGAGTGAAGCTCAAGAGGCAGGGAATATATGTATACATTTGGCTTATCCATGTCGATGTATAGCAGAAATCAATACAATATTCTAATTATACTTCAATTAAAAATAAATAAAAATTAAAAAAAGAAAATAGAATGTGTGGATGCTGTGTAATAGAGCAGTTAAAACTTAAGGTTTGAAATCACACTACTGCTCCAGACTTGATACATTTGTGGCTATGTAAACTTGAGGAAATTATTGAATTTTTCAGAGCCTTCATTTCCTCATCTGTTGAATAATGATTGAACCTGTGTGAAAGTGTTGTGAAAATTAAAATTAAGTTTAGTGATTCTCAATGCATGTTAGATATCATTGTTATTATGAAACTTAATATAATCTCAGAAGATATTCAAGTTTTAGTTCTGTCTCCCACTACTACCTTACTTAAACCCTTTGTTAAAAATTTTCTCGAAACTGAAGGTTTCTTACCATACTATTTACTATAGTACTTACTATAGTATACATTACTAATATTCCCCCTAGATTTAGCTCTCTTTTTACCTATGGATATGTGGAAGATTAAGGTTAAAAAAAAAAAAAAGATATTTCCGCTTTCAATTTGCCTTGCAAATATTGTAAGAAAATATTGTGCTTAGTCTCTCAGTCGTTTCTGACTCTTTGTGGCCCCATGGACTGCAGCCCACCAGGCTTCTCTGTCCATGGGGATTTTCCAGCAAGAATACTGGAGTGGGTGGCCATGCTCTCTCCTCCAGGGGATTTTCCCAACCCAAGGACCAAACCCAGGTCTTTCACATTACCAGCAAATTCTTTTTCCATCTGAGCCACCAGGAATGCAAAAGAAAATATTAAACCTCTGCAAATCAGAATCATCTACCTCACGCTTTGAATGGAAGCTAGAAATTTGAGGACATATTAGTCATTCAGAAATAATTCTGGTGGTGGGCAATGGAAGTAGTGTTGCTGGCCAAAATCTTGGCCTTCTCTGAATGAAAAACATGGAGACAGAGTTTGGAGAAAATAGAAAGGTTGCTTTAATTCTCGGCTGGCAGAGAGGGGAACACAGTAGGCTCATGCCTCAACAACTGTGCCCCCTGTCCCCCATTAGGAGTCTTATATAAGCCGAGGGTTCACAGTCAAGAGTATATGATGAAGAATAAAGGTGATGGGATCTTGATTTATTCTTCTTGCATTGTTTCAAAGACAGTCAGAGACTGGTGTCAGTAACCCAGTAATTNGGCAGAGAGGGGAACACAGTAGGCTCATGCCTCAACAACTGTGCCCCCTGTCCCCCATTAGGAGTCTTATATAAGCCGAGGGTTCACAGTCAAGAGTATATGATGAAGAATAAAGGTGATGGGATCTTGATTTATTCTTCTTGCATTGTTTCAAAGACAGTCAGAGACTGGTGTCAGTAACCCAGTAATTGAGTATGGCAGTTCGGTGGCTTGAGAACTTCTTTCTGATATGTAACATTGAAAGGGTAAACACCAAATATGGATGTACTTAGCTTAGAGTCAAAGGAGAAAATGTGAATTGTAGCTCCTGCAGAGTTAGGGGGTAGAAAAGCAAACTTAGTTACAGACATGCAGAGTTAGGAGCAGTTAAAGAAAAAAAAAAATCTGGGAATGTTTAGGCTTGCTCACTGTTCTCTTTATCTTCTTTGCTCTCAGGAAATGGAAAGAGAAAAACTCATTCCTCTTTTTTCCCTTTTCACTGAAACAGTAGAAACTAAACTATATTTAGTTACTGAATGCCATGATAGTAAAATGCAGTGATTCCTGTGGTAGTTTTCAATGTAACCTGTGAAAACTTCAAGTTTGGTTCTTTGGTCACATTGAACTAGAGTGTATGCATGCATGCAAGCTCAGTTGCTCAGTTGTGTCCAATTTTTTGCAACCCTATGGACTGTAACCCACCAGGCTCCTCTATCCATGGGATTCTCCAGGCAGAAACACTGGAATGTATTGCCATTTCCTCCTCCAGGGGATCTTCGTGACTCAAGAATCAAACCTACATCTCCTACATCTCCTGCATTGCATTGGCACGTGGATTCTTTACCACTGAGACACCTGGGAAGCCCTAATGTGTGTGTGTGTGTGTGTGTGTGTGTGTGTGAGATTTGAAGTTTTGTTCTACTCCAGTTTTTCTTAAGGTAAAGTAGTGTCCTTTATCCTTCATATTCTAGAATACAATGGTTCTTTTTATTGCCTCCTACTGAATACTGTGGCAAAGTCTTACTCTCAACTCTGGAACCCTATTCCTTGAGCTAAAGACAAAAGGGCCTCAGAGTATCCAAAGGTACTAAAATCTCATTTTAGGAATAAAAAGAAAATAAATGAAAATACTTTATAAGTTATATTTTAGATGACAGGCTTCATGTCTTATTTCACAAGCACTTGTGAGGCACTAAGAAAGTCGAGTGATTTTTTTACATAAAATTAGTGTTGCAGTGAAAAGGAAAACAAAATAATGAATTTTTCTTACCTTTTCCTTAGAACAAAAAAGATAAAGAGAACAGTGAGTAGGCCTAAACATTCCTAGTTTTCTTTGTCTGTTTGTTCGTTTTACTTGGCTCCTAACTCTGCATGTCTGCAACTAAGTTTGCTTTTCTGCCCCCTAACACTGCAAGAGCTACAATTCACATTATATCCTTTGACTCTAAGCTAAGTACATCCCCTATCTGGTGTTTACCCGTGCAACACTTTTACCCTAGTATCTACATTTCAGAAAGAAGTTCTCAGAGCCACCAAACTGTCATACTCAATTACTGGGTTACTGACACCAGCCTCTGACTGTCTTTGAAACAATGCAAGAAGAAGAAGTCAAGATCCTATCACCTTTGTCCCTCATCATCTACTCCTGACTGCAAGCCCTCGTCTTATATGAGCCCCTAGACTCCTAATGGGGAGGGGGACGGGGGGCACAGTTGTTGAGGCATGAGCCTACTGTGTTCCCCTCTCTGCCAGCCGAGAATTAAAGCCACCTTTCTATTTCCCTCAAACTCTGTCTCCATATTTTTATTTGGCTTCAGTGGGCAGAGAATGCTGATAGCTTAACTCTGGGACCAAAGACAGTCTCAGTCACTCAGAGCTTTGTGTAGATTTTTATTTAACGTGAAAGTGACAGAAAAAGCTTCTGATATAGATGTCAGAAGTGAGAGGTCTCCCTAGTTTAAGCAGGGCCTTATATACTTCTCAACTGGCTGCTGAGAATAGATAAAAAGAATACCTCAAGGTTGTAAGAGTTCCACCAGACCCTTTCCCAAGGCATACATCCTGAGATAACTTTGGCACAAGATTAGCCAAGGAGAATGGGTTCTGGGCAATGTCTCTGGGCAAGATATACTGCTGCTGTGTAATCAATGGTACAAGTCTTGAGAAACAGGTTCCTAGGCAAGATTTGTTACAATTATAATCATTAACATAGAACCTAAGAAAAGTGTTTCCATGAGTAAAACATTACTTGGGTGATCATTAGAACCTAATGATCAATAGAACCTAAAGAAGGGCCAGTTCTCAGGCAAAATACATTGTTGCACAGGCTTAAGGAAAGCATGAGCAAGAATGTTCACCCACTTCTTAAATGACCTTTAACTGACTGTCTAAGCTTCAACTTTTTCAAAGCCAAGATTTTGACCCATAACATTAGCAATGTGGTAAAAGCAATATGGTTACTACAGATGGTTAGTGTCTAAAGTGGCCAATAGAACATAAGTGCTTCACTTAATTTAGCCAGAGTCAGGTTTTGTTTCTTGCAACCGATAATCCTGTATACATATATGTTTATGTATACATATATACTAAACCTCCAATACAGATTATCCATTATTATTATTGCTGCTGTTATTCTCCATTCAATAAGGTCAGGCAATTTGCCTTAGTTTGCTTTGTCTCCACAGTTTAGCATACTGCCAATTATAGAGTAGGTGGCTAAAGTATGGATGTAAAGTATAATAAATCATAGCACAAATGCCTTCCAGGATTTCAATAGATCATTTCTTACCCTCACCTCAGTCATTAAGTTGTCAGCCTTTTGTGATCATCTAGTCTTTGTTCTGCAACCACTTTTCATGATGGAGAATTACTATCAAGCCTGATTTGAAAATATTTTATTTGTCTATACTCTGTATATTAATATTTCTTTTTCCATGAAAGTATAATTTGAGGGATAATTTTTCATATTAAAAAATAGTAGTTATTAGAGCAAACTTTGATTCTGGTCACTACAAACACATTTTTTATAGTTTTAATTGAGACATTTAGATTTGTTTTTGTCTGGAGAGATGACTTTGCTACACCCCCCCAAAAGTATTTTTATTGAATATACCAGTCTTTGACAACCAATTTCCTTACAGACTTTGAAAGCAGAGCCTCAGTTTTCTGTTCATGACTTTGTACCAATCTCCCCCACCTCATGCATATGCAAATACAGAATGTTTAGCACAATACTTTGTGCAAAGTAGACACTTGATATAGGTTTTTTTTTTTTTTTTTTGTCCATGCCAAGTGGCATTGGGAGGATCTTAGTTCTCCAATCAGGGATTGAGATCTTGCCCCCTGCCATGGAATCCTGGAGTCTTAACCACTGGTCATCCAGGGAACTCCCAACATAGGCCCTTTAAAAGACCTTTGCCCTTTTGACCCCACTGTTGTTTAGTTGCTAAATTGTGTTCGACTCTTTGTGACCCCGTGGACTGTAGCCCACCAGGCTTCTCTGTCCATTGGATTCCCCAGGCAAGAATGCTGGAGTGGGTTGCCATACCATCCCCCAGGGGATCTTCTTGAACCAGGGATCAAACCCATATCTCCTGCATTGGCGAGCAGATTCTTTACCTCTGAGCCACCAGATAAGCTGTTTGACCCCACTACACTTTCACTTATGTTGTATGTCCAGGGTATACACACTCTGAAAATGTTTTAGTTCTACTGATGGAAAATCAGCTGGTGCCTTTTCCATTCTCATTTGACAATATCTGTGTTCGAGTGGAAGTTTCTGGATAGTGTTCTGAATTTAATGAAAAATAAGTGTGCACAACATCAATTTTACACAAATAATAAACAGATATATGTATACTTAAATGCAGATGTTTCATTATGCACAAAAATGGTATCCAGTATATTTGAATATGAGTCTCTCTGGTGGCTCAAATGGTAAAGAACCCACGTGCAATGCAGGAATCCCAGGTTAGATTCCTGGTTTGGGAAGATCCCACAGAAGGGAATGACTACCCACTTCAGTATTCTTGCCTGGAGAAGTCCATAGACAGAGGAGCCTCGCAAGCTACAACCCATGCAGTAAGAAAGAATCAGACTTGACTGAGCGACTAACACTTTCACTTTTTTATCTTTCATATTTGAATATACGTGCAGCTGTTTCTTCATGTAAAAAAAAACCTGATGTGTTCTTGTTCTACAACAACATAAGCATATAAAATATATATGCATATAATATAAACACATTATGATAAGGTCAGCTATACTAGTTTGGCAACAAACATAAAAATTCTTAAAATATGCATGACCTTTCATCCAGCATTCCTCTCCTAGGAATTTATTCTAAGGAAATTATCAAAGATGCTTGAAAAATTAATATATAAAGATAATGGAAAATTAGAAACAATCTGTAACTACAATTATACAGATATATACAAATATACAGATATACATATGCAAGAATATTAAAAATTATTATTTTGGGATGGGATATTACAAATGATATTTTGTTCATTGTATTTTTTTTTGTCTTAATTTTCTACCTTTGGCATATACTCACTTTTGTAAATAGAAAAAAATTCGTGTTAAAAAGATCAGTTATGATAAGATTGTAAAGAAGTTTACTGTTATAGCAAATCATTTGCTCACATATTTTCTACTGAAAAATATGATAGTCCTTTTGAAAGTGGCTGGTGAAATATAATTTCCAGTAGTTAAGTATATGGAATCGGCTAATGATATATTTGAGAATGAAGGGAAATACATTGTGCTGTTTAAAGTGTAATTGAAACTAATTCTTTGAAGTGGAATAAACAATTTAGAAGCAGCATTGTTGATACTCAATCCTGATTAATTCTCTTCTGCCTGAATCTTTGAATTCATAGATTATGAGCTGTTGTGAACCTACAGAGCATTTCTGTGATGAATGGGGATTGTGTGCTTCTTTAGAAATTCTTTGAAAATCAGATAAGACTCAATAGTCAGTTGTATGCCTTAATTTTGTATCTCTCAGAGACTAGTTAATAAGTGCTAGGGTCAGTGACTATGTGTAACTCTGGCTGCAGAAAGAAACAGCTAAGGAGTTGATTAAAGTCAGAAGTAGGATCCAGAACCAAATTATGAAAAAGCCTGTTTTTCCCAGTGCAATCAGACCAAATACATATGTTGCCTGAGAGGCTAAGGCTAATTGTGTCACATTATATGTAGACTAGAATATACAGATGATAAAGTCCACGCTCTAAGGAATTTATAGTCTTAATTAAATCTGAAGAAAATAATGGCTCTCAACAATTCCCTCAATTATACATACCAGACTGGTCCAGAAAACAAGTGAAGGAGATATGATTTATCTACTATAAACACACACACATATGTTTTTCCGGCCCAAAAGCACTCATAAAATTTTCATCATTGAAAAGTCAAAATATCTTGTTGATAAGACACTGAAAGTGAAAGTTGCTGAGTTGTGATCCCATGGACTATACAGTCCAGGGAATTCTCTAGGTCAGAATATTGGAGTAGGTAG
This sequence comes from Aepyceros melampus, assembly GCA_006408695.1. Lineage (NCBI taxonomy): Eukaryota > Metazoa > Chordata > Mammalia > Artiodactyla > Bovidae > Aepyceros > Aepyceros melampus. Next base: position 40,135 of record SJXQ01002954.1, on the reverse strand, counting down.
CTTTTCCCTTCTCCAGAGGATCTCCCAACCCAGGGATCAAGCTCAAGTCTCCCTCATTGCAAGCGGATTCTTTACCACCTGAGCCACAAGGAAAACCCAATAAGACACTAGTAATGATGTACAAACCATTTGCAGGGGAAATAAAAGAGGACAAATTTAAATAACCAAGCAACAAAAGACGACCTGGAGCTTTGTACAGGCTTAGAATTTTCTACTCAGTATTACCTAAAACACCTCATCCTAATTCTCACCATTTTTCTGTTTGATGCTAAACTAAATTCACCAATTTACCTCTCCAGATACCTTTAGTTTTTCTTCTTCATCCCCTCTTTTCCTAAGTTTCAACACAACACTTATTCCCTTGGAATGATAAAAGTCTTAAATTGAGAAGCTAAGTACACCTCACATCTTCTGAAGAGATGTATATACATGTGTAACTAGTTGAAATAATTGATCCAGATATCTCAGAAGCACTCATCGTACTTTAAAATAACATTGGAAGCTATGGTAACTTCCACTCTTTTTTTTTTTTTTTAGTTGCTTAAAATCTTTAATAAATAATTGTTCAAAGTATGGGCAACCATTTGATGCCAGATTGGCCACCCCAGTGTCCACAGTTCTTCCTCTACAAGGAGGCCATCTTGCCCCCAAAGACTTTATTTTCACTGTTAAATGTAAAAGCAGTGTTACCCTTGCATCAGGTAAATTAAATATCGACTCAGACATTTCTGTTAACAGAAAGAATCTTGCCAACAGTTTATAATTTCTGAGTCATTCTTTAGGTGTTCTGTCTTCAGAAATGTTTAGATTCCAATTTGCATTCTTCTTCAACACATAATACAGTACCACACTTGCAAACTAAAAAATAAAAATTAATTAAAAAAAAAAAAGAAAATACCTGTTGAGTATGGCAAGCGTGGTAACTTCCACTCTTGAGACACCCTCTGGCTACTTAAATTATAAATTCATTTTTTAAAAAGCAACAAAAATAGACTTAAAAACTGAGATGTTTAAGTGTATGGTGTAGAGAGAAAATCACACTTGTTTTAGGCTATATGAGTGTGAATTATCTCTATGGTAGATGTTCTGCCTACAATGCCAAACTTCTATATCTTTTACAATATGTAAGATGAGTAGTTTGCATTTTGTTAGCTGTTGGTAAGGTATTAATGAAAGGCTGCTTTAAAAAAAGAAAAAAGATCAATCAGCCAACACCTAAGAAGTGTATCTGAGAAATACCTTTTTTTTAAGGCCATATTTAGAGAATTTCCATATATTCAATTAATTTCTTTGTATTTTTAATAATGGAAGTTCTCATGTGTAGTGCTGAATACCTGGTGCTCTTTAAAAAGCAAAAAGAGTTTCATAGGGAACTTTTCAATATGCTACAAGTTGTTCAGAAAGGTACACAAAACATCCTGAAATTTTGCAAAAGCAATCTTTTGTGATAGAGAAATGATAACAGTGGTTACAACTCAGATAAAGTGATAACCACTTTATTTGAATTGGGTAAAGTAAAACAAGCAATCAGGTTAGTAAACAAAAAGCCATAGTAAAATATTTAAAATTTTGAGAAAGAAACTTCATTCTTGTAGGACTGTCATTGAGAGGTGTTCTAGAATGAGGAATTCTGCCAAGACAAATTATCTGTTGGCATACTTTCAAGACACTGCTGGAGAAATAGGACCAAATTTGCCTGCACTGGGTAGACATGACCTAAAGTTTCAAAAGGAACAATAACATACAGACCTAGTATAAATTCAAGCATATTTTTCTCATTGGGATACAGGAAAAAACCTAGATTTGTCACCTACTTTACCATACCATATTATCTATATATTGCCAATAAAAGAATCTTGAAACTGATTTATACAATCTTGAAAACTGATTTATCTCAATCTGTACAAGGCTCATTTCTGAATAATGTTCATTGTTTCTCTGTGTTCCCATGACACAGGTACCTTATTATTAGCACTTACATGATTTTGTAATTAGATTACATTTTCCTATCACATAGGGTTGCTATGAAAATAATATGCATACTGTGCATGGCATAATGAAGTCATTCAGTAATTGTTGTATGTGTGCACGCTAAATTACTTCAGTCATGTCTGGCTAATTGCAACACGATTGAGCACAATCCACCAGTATGCTCTGCCCACAGGGATTCTCCAGGCAAGAATACTGGAGTGGGTTGCCATGCCCTCCTCCACGTTGGTAACTGATATCTCCTATTATATTGATGAAGGAGGCTTCTGTCTAGATAAATAATTTGAGTGACTCAAAAAAGTTCCTTTTCTCCAAAATATCTCCCGATGGCTTCTTCACTGATTAATGCCACCATTACATTTTCAAATGTTTCCTTTTCATTTCCTTTCCTTATTTCCTCCTTTACTTTCTTTTTCTTTCTTCCTTCTTTCTCAAATTCTGATAAAATACCCATTGTGGCAGATATTGCTTGTTGCATACATATTGCATGCCCATTACATGTCTTCTTCCTTACTAACAAAAAGCTTACTTTGTTTATGGTAGTTGTGGTTGTTCAGTCGCTCAGTCATGTCTGACGCTTTACAGTCCCATGAACTGATGCACAAGCCAGGCCTCCACTATCCTCCTGGAGTCCTCCGCTATCTCTCGGAGTTTGCTCAAACTCATGTCCATTGAGTCAGTGATGCCATCCAACCATCTCACCCTCTATCATCCCCTTCTCCTCCTGCCCTCAATCTTTCCCAACATAAGGTTTTTTTTTTTTTTTTTCCAATGAGTCAGCTCATTGCATCAGGTAACCAAAGCATTGGAGCTTCAGCTTGAGCAGCAGTCCTTCCAATGAATATCCAGGATTGATTTCTTTAAGATTGACTGGTTTGATCTCCTTGCTCCCCAAGGACTCTCAAGAGTCTTCACTAGCACCGCTGTTTGAAGCCATCAACTCTTCAGTGCTCAGCCTCACATCTGTGCACCACTAACAGAGAAAGTTAGTTTTGACTATAAAGACCTTTGTTGGCTAAGTGATGTTTTTGCTTTTTAATACACTGTTTAGATTTGTCATAGCTTTCCTTCCAAGGAGCAAGCATCCTTTAATTTCATGACTGCAATCACTGTCCACAGTGATTTTGGAGCTGAAGAATAAAGTCTGCCAGTGTTTCCATTTTTTCCTCACCTATTTGCCATGAAGTGATGGGACCGAGTGCCATATTCTTAGTTTATTGAATGTTGAGCTTTAAATTAGACTTCTCACTCTCTGCTTTCACTTCATCAAGAGGATATTTAGTTATTCATTTCCAGCCATTTAGGGTAGTATCATCTTCATATCTGAGGTTGTTGATATTTTTCCTGGCAAACTCGATTCCAGTTTGTGATTCATCCAACCTGGAATTTCCCATGATATATTCTGCATATACGTTAAATGAACAAGGTGACAATATACAGCCTTGATGTACTCCTTTCACAATTTTGAACAAGTCCATTTTTCCATGTCCAGTTCTAACTATTGCATCTTGACTTGCATACAGATTTCTCAGGAGGAAAGTAAGGCTGTCTGATATTTCCATTTCTTTTAAGAATTTTCCAGTTTGTTGTGATCCACACAAAGGTTTTAGCACAGTCAATGGTGTAGAAGTATATATATATATATGTATATATATATATTTGTAATTATCTTGCTTTTTCTATGATCCAATGGATGTTGGCAACTTGATCTCTGGTTCCTCTCCCTTTTCTAAATCCAGCTTTTGCATTTGGATCTTCTCAGCTCATATACCAGAGAAGGCAATGGCAACCCACTCCGGTATTCTTGTCTGGAAAATCCCATGGACAGAGGAGCCTGGTAGGCTGCAGCCCATGGGGTCTCAAAGAGTCAGACAAGACTGAATGACTTCACTTTCACTTTTCACTTTCATGCTTGGAAAGGAAATGGCAACCCACTCCAGTATTCTTGCCTTGAGAATGCCAGGGACAGTGGAGCTTTGTGGACTACCAACTATGGGATCGCACAGAGTTGGACATGACTGATGCGACTTAGCAGCAGCAGCAGCAGGAGCAGCAGTTCACATACTGTTGAAGTCTAGCTTGAAGGATTTTGACCAATGCCTTGATAACATGTAAAAGGAGTGCTATTGTGTGGTAGTTTGAACATATTTTGGTATTGCTCTTCTTTGGGATTGGAGGGAAAACTGACCTTTTCCAGTCCTGTGGCCACTGCGGAGTTTTCCAAATTTGCTAGCATATTGAGTGAAGCACTTTACAGCATCCTCTTTTAGAATTTGCAATAGATACGCTAGAATTCTATCATCTCCACTAGCTTTGTTCATAGTGATGCTTCCTAAGGCCTACTTGACCTCACACTACAGGATGTCTGGCTCTAGGTGAGTGATCACATCATCTTCAGTGATCACATCTGGTTATCCAGGTCATTAAGATCTTTTTTGTACACTTCTGTGTATTCTTGCCATCTCTTCTTAATCTCTTCTGCTTCTGTTAGGTCCATGCCCTTTCTGTCCTTTATTGTGCCCATTTTTTCATGTTCCCTTGTATCTCTAATTTTCTTGAATGTACATCTAGTCTTTCCCATGCTATTGTTTTGCTCTATTGCTTTGCCTTGTTCACTGAAGAAGGCTTTCTTATCTCCTTGCTATTCTTTGAAACTCTGCATTCAGACTGGTATATGTTTCCTTTTCTCTTTTGCCTTCCACTTCTCTTGTTTTCTCAGCTATTTGTAAGATCTCCTCAGACAATCATTTTGCCTTCTTGCATTTCCCTTTGTTTGCGATGGTTTGGGTCACCACCTGCTATACTATGTTATGAACCTCCCTCCATAGTTCTTCAAGCACTCTTTCAGATCTAATCTCTTGAACCTACTTGTCACATCCACTGTATAATCATAAGTGAGTGATTTAGGTCATACCTGAAATGATCTAATAGTCTCATCTCTTTCTTCAATTTAAGCCTGAATTTTGCAAAAAGGAGTTGATGACCTGAGCCACAGTCAGCTCCAGATCTTGTGTTTTGGTGACTCTATAGAGCTCCTTCATTTTCAGCTGCAAGAAATATAATCAATCTGATTTTGCTATTGACCATCTGGTGATGCCCATGTGTAGAGTCATTTCTCGTGTTCTTGGAAGAGGCTATTTGCCATGACCATTGTGTTCTCTTGGTTAAACTCTGTTAGCCTTTGCCCTGCTTCGTTTTGTGCTCCAAGATTAAACTTGCCTGCTACTCCAAGTATATCTTGACTTCCTATTTTTTTCGCATTCCAATTCCCTATGATCAAAAGGACATCTTTTTTTGGGTGCTAGTTCTAGAAAGTGTTGGAGATTGTATTTCTGGAGACCATACACTAAAGTATATTGTAAAATTCAGAGTACATATGAAATGTATTTTGATGTTTCAGAGCTGCTACACTCTCTGTTAACACTAGATATTTTTGAAGACATAGGTAAACACTTTTGAAAGAGACTGACTTTTCTTCAGCAGCCCCAGATGAGAGGGGTGGAAATGTTCAAAAACTGCTGGCTATATTTATTAATAAACAATTATCCAATTTTGTGCAAGACAAGAGAAATGTAAGGCATAATTTCTTCAGTTGGAGAGCTTACAATCTACTTGAGAAGACTGACTCATGAAACTATTATAATAATTAAGTGCAAAGTTGTGCAGTAAGAATCTGGGAAAGAGAGAAATCACTGTGAACTGCAGAATGTCAGGAAAAGCTATTAAGTTAAAGCATCAAATGACAATGTGATATTTTAAGGCCTTTCCTTTGCAGGGATTCTTTTAGTATAACTTTAATAAAGATTGTAAGCAAAGGTGAAAAAATGGGAAATTTTCATTTGTAGAAAAAAAGTGCAGAAAAAGCAAATGCAGAAAAAAAGATTATTCTTAAGATCTTGATTGTATCACTGTTTTTTGCTTTAGAATCCCATGCTTGAAAAAAAAAAAAGAAATAAAGACATGACAATACCTCACAAATTTAAAACAAATTGTTCCTTCTCATAGTTGACACGAAATGCTTCTTCACATGAAATCTGTTATAAACGTTTATAATTCATAATATGACAAACTTAGACAGCATATTCAAAAGCAGAGACATTACTGTGTCAACAAAGGTCCATCTAATCAAGGCTATAGTTTTTCCAGTGGTCATGTACGGATGTAAGAGTTGGACTATAAAGAAAGCTGAATGCTGAAGAATTAATGATTTTGAACTGTGTTTTTGGAGAAGACTCTTGAGAGTCCCTTGGACTGCAAGGAGATCCAACCAGTCCATCCTAAAGGAGATCAGTCCTAGGTCTTCATTGTAAGGACTGATGTTGAAGCTGAAATTCCAATACTTTGGCCACCTGATGTGAAAAGCTGACTCATTTGAAAAGATCCTGATGCCGGGAAAGATTGAGGGCAGGAGGAGAAGGGGACAACAGAGGATAAGATGGTTGAATGGCATCACCGACTCAATGGACATGGGTTTGGATGGACTCTGGGAGTTGGTGATGGACAGGGAGGCCTGGTGTGCTGCAGTTCATGGGGTCGCAAAGAGTTGGACACAATGGTGCAACTGAACTGAATATGAAGAGAGAAAATAATATTTCATATAGTGTATAATGGGCTTCCTAGTTCGTGCTAATGGTAAAGAATCTGCCTGCCAATGCAGGCGATGTAAGAGACACTGGTTTGATTGATCCCTGAGTTGGGAAAATCCCCTAGAGGAGGGCATGGCAATCCACTCCTGTATTCTTGCCAGGAGAATCCCATGGACAGAGGAGACTAGCAGCCTACAGTCCCTAGGGTCGCAGCGTCAGACATGACTGAAGCAACTTGGCACACATGCATACACATAACATATAATAATAATAACAATATTCCCCATGTAAATACTTCTTCATTACACTATATATAAAACATTACGGTGTTAGGTAAAATTTTAAAACCTTGCTTGCAACTATGTAACTCTTTGATTATGAGATAAATCAAATTTCATAATGGAACTCTTTGTGTTAAAATGGATGTACATTAAAAATATTAACTTGCACTACTAACTTTCAGGTTTTCTTTTAAAGACAGATGTTTACTTTTATTGTAAATTAAACTTTTTTATTTTTAATTTCTAATATCTTGTCACTTTTTTCTTATGAATTTTCTACTTTAACTGTTTGTCACCAGTATATTTAATAGAAACAGTGAGTACAGCAAGGTGTAAGGATAAGTAAATTTTAAGAAACTGGGCTTGCATTTTATGACTCAGTGTGCATTTGTTCAGGCAATATTGAGGTAATATTAAAGTATGAAACTTTCAATCAGAGTTTCAGTCTTTGGCAGAAACTAGTATAATATTGCCTATAAATATATCCTGCAAGACTACAAATATGCATAATCTTTCCCATGCTATATATCATTAATCTTATTATGAGGTTCCCCATAATATATAAAGAACAAACTAAACTCCCCCAAATATACATTATTCTAAATAGTTAAGAAAAATGCTTGCACAATTTAGAAAGCTGTCATGGAATAAAGAAACAAGTGACTCAATTTATAAAATATTGGTTAATTATTCTTGAGGAATAAAGTATGAATTCCTCCTGAAAATTTAAATTGTGGATGGATAGAGTTACTTCATAGGGTAATAACAGCATGTAATTATATATAGTGGCTCCAAATCCTTTGTTTTATATTAATTTGGTTTATGGAAGGTAATGGATGACTGGGCAATTGAAAACACCAAACAATCTAATTATCATTCCAATGTTTAAATATAAAGTAGGGTTTTAAAATTACTGAATTATTGTTGATTTACAATATTATATTAGTTTCAAGTGCACAGTGAATCAGTATTTTTACAGACTATATTAAAAGTTATAACAATATAATGTCTATAATTCCTTTTGCTATAAAATACATGCTTGTTGTTTATGTATTTTATACTTCGTATTATCTATCTCTTTATCCTACACTCCTAGCTTCCCCCTCCCTCTTTCCTTTCCACTCTGGTAACCACTTTTTTTGCCATATCTATGACTCCTTTTCTACTCTGCATATGCATTCATTTTTTTTTTTTTGATTCCATGTATAAGTCACATCATACAGTATTTATGTTTCTCTGCCTGACATTTTACTACATAATATTCTCTAGGTGTATCCACTTTGCTATAAAATTAGAAACAGCTCATCATTCACAAACCCAACAAAAAAAAAAAAAAATTAAAAAAAAAAAAAAGGCCAGAAGACCTAAACAGACATTTTCCCGAAGAAGACATATAGATTGTTAATAGGTACGTGAAAAGATGCTCAACATCATTAATTATTCAGGTCAGGTCAGTTCAGTTAAGTCATTCAGTTTTTTGCAACTCTTTGCAACCCCATGAATCGCAGCATCCCAGGCCTCCTGAAGTTCACTTAAACTCACATCCATTGAGTCGGTGATGCCATCCAGTCATCTCATCCTCTGTCGTCCCCTTCATAAAAATCAAAACTGAAATGAGATATCACCTCACACCTGTCAGAAGGGCTCTCATTAAAATTTCTACAAGTTACAAATATTGAAGAGGATGTGGGGAAAAGAAAGCCTGTACACTGGCAGTAGAAACGTAAAGTGGTTCAGCCACTATGGAAAACAGTATGACCTACTTTGGCCACCTCATGCAAAGAGTTGACTCATTGGAAAAGACTCTGATGCTGGGAGGGATTGGGAGGAGAAGGGGATGACCGAGGATGAAATGGCTGGATGGCGTCACTGACTCCATGGGCATGGGTCTGGGTGAACTCCGGGAGTTGATGATGGACAGGGAGGCCTGGCATGCTGCGATTCATGGGGTTGCAGAGTCAGACATGACTGACTGACTGACTGAACTGAACTGAACTGAACTGAGATGAGTTCCTTCAACATTGGAAGTGAATATATGCTTATGTAAGAAAAAAATATTAGATATGGAGGAAGCACAAGTTGAAATCAAGATTGCTGGGAGAAATATCAATAACCTCAGATATGCAGATGACACCACCCTTATGGCAGAAAGTGAAGAGGACTAAAAAGCCTCTTGATGAAAGTGAAAGAGGAGAGTGAAAAAGTTGGCTTAAAGCTCAACATTCAGAAAACGAAGATCATGGCATCTGGTCCCATCACTTCATGGAAAATAGATGGAGAAATAATGGAAACAGTGTCAGACTTTATTTTTGGGGCTGCAAAATCACTGCAGATGGTGACTGCAGCCATGAAATTAAAAGATGGTTACTCCTTGGAAGAAATGTTATGACCAACCTAGATAGGATGTTGAAAAGCAGAGATATTACTTTGCCAACAAAGGTCCGTCTAGTCAAGGCTATGGTTTTTCCTGTGGTCATGTATGGATGTGAGAGTTGGACTGTGAAGAAGGCTGAGCACTGAAGAATTGATGCTTTTGAACTGTGGTGTTAGAGAAGACTCTTGAGAGTCCCTTGGACTGCAAGGAGATCCAACTAGTCCATTCTGAAGGAGATCAGCCCTGGGATTTCTTTGGAAGGAATGATGCTAAAGCTGAAACTCCAGTACTTTGACCATCTCATGCGAAGAGTTGACTCATTGGAAAAGACTCTGATGCTGGGAGGGATTGGGGGCAGGAGGAGAAGGGAACGACAGAGGTTTAGATGGCTGGATGGCATCACTGACTCGATGTGCGTGAGTCTGAGTGAACTCTGGGAGTTGGTGATGGACAGGGAGGACTGGCGTGCTGCTATTCATGGGGTCGCAAAGAGTCGAACCTGACTGAGCGATTGAACTGAACTGAAGGTTAATCATCCACAGAAGGCAATGGCAACCCACTCCAGTACTCTTGCCTGGAAAATTCCATGGACAGAAGAGCCTTGTAGGCTGCAGTCCATGGAGTCACTAAGAGTCGGACACGATTGAGCGACCTCACTTTCACTTTTCACTTTCATGCACTGGAGAAGGAAATGGCAACCCACTCCAGTGTTCTTGCCTGGAGAATCCCAGGGATGGCGGAGCCTGGTGGGCTGCCATCTATGGGGTCGCACAGAGTCAGACACGACTGAAGCAACTTAGCAGCAGCA
>SJXQ01002954.1:0-29943 GCA_006408695.1 Aepyceros melampus | reverse complement strand
ATACTGTATTGGTGTTTTTCTTTCTGGCTTACTTCACTCTGTATAATCGGCTCCAGCGTCATCCACCTCATTAGAACTGATTCAAATGTATTCTTTTTAATAGCTGAGTAATACTCCATTGTGTATATGTACCACCGCTTTCTTATCCATTCATCTGCTGATGGACATCTAGGTTGCTTCCATGTCCTGGCTGTTATAAACAGTGTCGCAATGAACATTGGGGTACACGTGTCTCTTTCAACTCTGGTTTCCTTGGTGTGTATTTTATAAACTAAATTTTTTCTTTCATATTTCAAGGAGATGTAGTTATATAAAACCTTTCTGTATGAGGTGTAATGTTGTACATAATGAGATGAATGAGATAAAGCTCCTGTGCACAAGCTAACAAGGTAGAGAAAAAGAAATAGTGAAAGTAACTCAGTCATGTCCAACTCTTTGGGACACCATGGACTGTACAATCCAGAGAATTATCTAGGCCAGAATACTGGAGTGGGTAGCCTTTTCTTTCTCCAGGGATCTTCCCATCCCAGGGATCAAACCCAGGTCTCCCGCAGTGTAGGCATATTCTTTATCAACTGAGCTACAAGGTAAGTCCACACAAACTGTCATAATACAAGGAGAGGGTGACAAGTGCTGTAGTTAAGAATTCAAAAGTGCTCTAATATTGCTTTCTTATTTATGACCCACAATAAAATGTTTAAATATAGCTCTGTAAACATACTTATGAGGAATTTAATATGTTGGTATGGGTAAGGAGATTTCTGGGGCTCGTAGTATAAGTATACATCTTATAAATCCTAAATGACAATCTCAAATATGTCTTTACACTATCTCAAACTCTAAAAGCCTCAAATAAGATTTGGGAGAAACTAGACTGTTATTTGGAGAAGGCAATGACACCCCACTCCAGTACTTTGCCTGAAAAATCCCATGGATGGAGGAGCCTGGTAGGCTGCAGTCCATGGGGTCGCTAAGAGTCAGACACGACTGAGCGACTTCACTTTCACTTTTCATTTTCATGCATTGGAGAAGGAAATGACAACCCACTCCAGTGTTCTTGCCTCTAGAATTTCCAGGGATGACAGAACCTGGTGGCTGCCATCACACAGAGTTGGACACGACTGAAGTGACAGCAGCAGCAGCATACTGTTATTAATTGCATTCTGTTGATGACTAAAAGGAACTTCTTAAACTGCCGAACACACTGTCAGAGGCACAATGTGCTGTGACAGCATAAAAAGGAAAGAAACAAAGCATAAGACAGAGATTTTGTGGTTAAAGGTTTGAGTAAATCTTCAGAATGGATGTGGTGTTATTTAAATTTGTTGCATAGTATGAATAAACTTGAATGTAAGATATGTTGGAGTTCAAAGAAAAGAATATGGACAGAGGAAATAAGAAGGTAGGTTAGGAAAAGATTTTGGAGGACTTTCAATGCTGCTGAAAGGATTTTGGGCTTTATGATATAGGTAATAAACAAACTTGAGTATCAGCATAATAAAAATGTAGTCGTATTTTTAGATAGTTTTTTTTTTTTTTTTTGCATGCAACGTGAGCACTATATTGAAGTGGAAAGAAATTGTTCTTCTTCAGTCACTCTGTCGTGTCTGACTCTCTGTGACCCCATGGACTGCAACATGCCAGGCATCCCTGTTCTTCATCATCTCCCGGAGCTTGCTCAAACTTGTGTCCACTGAATTGGTGATGCCATCCAACCATCTGGTTCTCTGCTGTCCCCTTCTCCTCCTGCCTTAAATCTTCCTAGCATCAGGGTGAAAGAAATTAATGGTGTGGAAAACATTTGTGAACATTGTAATAGTTCAGGTAAGAAATTGTGAGGGCTATAACTATAATAATGATAGCAAACATGTAAGGAAAGAGATACTAGAAAGATTACAAAGGCAAAATCAAAAGTACTAATTATTTATATGTGAGGAGGAGAATTAAGAGTATACAGTGACTCTATGGAAGATCTAAATAGATGTTTCTCCAGAGAAGACACATAGATGGCCAAAATGCATGTAAAAAGATGCTCAATATTATAAATTATTAGATAAATACAAATCAAAACTGAACTGAAATATCACCTCCCACATGTCAGAATGGCCATCATCAAAAAGTCTAAAAACTATAAATGCTGGAGAATGTATGGAAAAAAGGGAATCCTCCTATAGTGTTGATGGGAATGTTCAATCTAGACAGCGTATTACAAAGCACAGGTATCACTCTTCTGAAAAGGTCCGTATACTCAAAGCTAAGATTTTTCCAGTAGTCATGAATGAATGTGAGAGTTGCATCATAAAGAAGGCTGAGGACCAAAGAACTTTTGAACTGTGGTGCTGGAGAAGACTCCTGAGGATCTGTTGAACTGCAAGGAGATCAAACCAGTGAATCCTAAAGGAAATCAATCCTGAATATTCATTGGAAGGACTGAAGGTCCTTGGATTGAAGGATTGAAGCTGAAGCTCCAATACCCTAGCCTCCTGATGCAAAGAGCCAACTCATTGGAAAAAACCCTGATTCATGGAAAGGTTGAGGGCAGGAGAAGGGGCATAAGAGGATGAGATAGTTAGATAGCATCACTTCTGGGCTATAGTTTATAGGATAGCAAGAAGTCAGACATGACTGAAGTGACTTAGCATGTACACATGCATGCACTGACTCAATGAACATGAATTTGAGCAAACTATGGGAGACAGTGGAAGACAGATGAGGTTGCAAAGAGTTGAAAGCAACTGAATAACAACAGCAAAACAGTCACTATGGAGAATAGTAGGGAGTTTGTTAAAAAACTAAAAATAGAGCTAACCTATGATTCAGCAATGTCACTTCTTGGCATATCTCTGTCATATGTCTTCTTGGCATATTAAACTGTAATTTGAAAAGATACATGCACCCAAACATTCATTGCAAAACTATTTACAATAGCCAGGAGATGAAAGCAACCTAAATGTCCATCAACAGAGGAATGGATAAAGAAGTGGTACATGTATACAATGGAATATTACTCAGCCATAAGAATGAAATGATGCCATTTACAGATTGCCCTGGAGATTGTCATACTGAGTGAAATAAATCAGACAGAGAAAGACAAATATGATTTCATACAATATAACTTATATGTGGAATCTAAAATGTATACAAAAGAATTTACCTACAAAACAGAAATAGAATTACAGATATAGAAAATCTTGTGGTTACCAGGGGTAAGTGATGGAGGGACAAATTGGGAGATTGGAATTGACACATACACAACTATATATAAAGTAGATAACTAATAAGGACCTACTATATAGCACAGAGAATGCTATTAAATACTCTACAGTAGCCTATATGAGAAAAAATCTTTTTTTAAAAGAGCATATATATATATATGTATAATTGAGTGACTTTTATGTGAATAATAAAATATATTCCAATACATTAAAAAAAAAGCAGTATATGATGATCCTAGATTCTTGTGAAGATGGTGATGCCATTAACAGAGTTGAAGAAACAAGATGAATAAACATAAATTCCACTTCAAAAAATTTATTGAAAACTTTATTGGTTTACAATGTTGTGTTCAGTTCAGTCACTCAGTCGTGTCTGACTCCCTGCGACACCATGAACTGCAGCATGCCAGTCCTCCCTGTCCATCACCAACTCCTGGAGTTTACCCAAACTCATGTCCATTGAGTCGCTGATGCCATCCAACCATCTCATCCTCTTTCGTCCTCTTCTCCTCCTGCCCTCAATCTTTCCCAGCATCAGGGTCTTTTCAAATGAGTCAGCTCTTTGCATCAGGTGGCCAAAGTACTGGCTTTCAGCTTCAACATCAATCCTTCCAATGAACACCCAAGACTGATCTTCTTTAGGATGGACTGGCTGGATATCCTTTGAGTCTAAGGGACTCTCAAGAGTTTTCTCCAACATCACAGTTCTAAAGCATCAATTATTTGGCTCTCAGCTTTCTTTATAGTCCAATTCTGTGCTCATTACTGCTGTATAGTAAAGTGATTCAGTTATACATATATACAAATTATTTTTTTAATATTCTTTCCCATTATAGTATGTATGGGAAAAAGATGAACAAATTATTCAAGAAATGGTGCTATGACAATTATTTGAAAAAATGATTTTAATTCTTATACATCAAAATAAAATTTAAATTTAAGAGCTAAATATAAAATTTGAATCTATAAGATATTAAAATAAATCAATATCTAATCTACAACAATAAAGATGTTTCCATGTATTTTAAAAAAAGTAGGACTTGATTAATGGATTGGGTAACACCATGAACAAAAGCAAATAATAGACCAGAAAAAAAGTATTTGCAGAGTGTATTATAGGCAAAGAGTTAGTATCCATAAGGCAGAGTTCTTATAAGCTAATTAAGTGAAGATAAATATTTGATTTTGTTACCATTTCCTTAGCTTTATTTTTTCTATTAATATCTTTGTTTTTCTTACAGTTTAATTGAGATATAATTGGCATACAATACTGCATAAATTTAAGGTATACAGCATAATGATTTGACTTACACAATGAAATGACTACCCCAGTAATTTTACTGAACATCTATCATCTCATATAGATACAAAATTAAAGCAATAGAGTGACTTCCCTGGTGGTCCAGTGGTTAAGACTCCGTGCTTCCACTGCCAGGAGAGTGAGTTCAAACCCTGATTGGGGAACTGAGATCCCACATGCTGTGTGGCAAGGTCAAAAAAGAAATAGTAAAGAATACTTCCTTGTTATGAAAACTCTTAGAATTTGCTATGTTAACAACTTTCATATATAACATACAACAGTGTTAAGTATATTTATTATGTTTTATCCTAATATCTATCTTATAACCAGAAGTCTGTAACTTTTGAATATCTTCATCCAATTTTCCCTCTGTAACTCCCAACTCTGGTAACCACAAATCTGATCTCTTTTTCTATGAGTTTATTTGTTTGAAGTATAATTGACCTGCAACACTGTGTTAGTTCCTAGTACAGAAACAGTGACTTGATATTTCTATACGTTTCAAAGGGATTACTACATGTAGTTATGATTTGTTATATAATTATGTATTATATTACATAATTATTGACTATATTCTCCACACTGTACATTTCATACTCATGGTTCATTTGTTTTACAACTGAAATTGTGTACCTGTGAATCTCTCTCACCAATTTTTCTCCTACTCCTTACTCAACTAACACTTGATTTTGAAAACCATGAGCAAAGATCATAAATAAACAATTCACAAAATAATTTTTTTATAAAATTACAGTAATCTAAGAAATGCAAAATAAAATGAAATGCTATTTTTTCCTTATAGGTCTGACAATTTATAATAATATTCAGATTCAGAAAAGGTAGAATGAAAGGTCTGCTGCTGATTACATATAAATTGGTAAAGTATTTGAAGCAAAATTTGCCAATGCACATTCAGAGTTTTTTAAATGTGCATAACCCTTGACCCAGCATTCCAAGTAATTTATACAAAGAAGTATTCATTTCAGAATTGTAATATCATAAAATTAAAGATAACCAACATGTCCAGCCATGGGGATTGGTTAAATCATGGTAGGCTATCCAATTTAATGATATCCAATCATCAAAAGCCATTTTAAGAAAAATTCTATTTTATGTTGAGTGATAAATTATAAAATAAGATTTCAATATTATTTGAATTGGGTTTATACAAATACAAATTCACACACACATATACTAGAAAGTTATACAGCAAAAAGTTATGAATATTTTTCTTTGTGCTCTCTTATATTTTGTAAATTTTCTAAAATGAAAATCAGTTAATCCAAACAAGTATAAAGGAGCGGATTATACAGAGTGAAGTAAGCCAGAAAAAGAACACCAATACAGCATACTAGCACATACACAT
Source organism: Aepyceros melampus (assembly GCA_006408695.1). NCBI lineage: Eukaryota > Metazoa > Chordata > Mammalia > Artiodactyla > Bovidae > Aepyceros > Aepyceros melampus. Next base: position 24,062 of record SJXQ01002954.1, on the reverse strand, counting down.
GGAATTTAGAAAGATGGTAATGATAACCCTGTACGCAAGACAGCAAAAGAGACACAGATATATAGAACAGACTTTTGGACTCCATGGGAGAGGGAGAATGTGGGATGATTTGGGAGAATGGCATTGAAACATGTATAACATCATGTAAGAAGCGAATTGCCAGTCTAGATTCGATACAGGATACAGGATGCTTGGGGCTGGTGTACTGGGATGACTCAGAGAGATGGTATGGGGAGGGATGTGGGAGGGGGATTCAGGATTGGGAACTCATGAACACCCGTGGCGGATTCATGTTGATGTATGGCAAAACCAATACAGTATTGTAAAGAAAAATAAAGTAAAAATAAATAAATAAATAAACAATAAACAAACAAAAAAAAACCTCTGTATTTTGATTCAAAATACATATATTTAAATGAAAAATTATATAAGAACAATCCATATGAAACATTTTACTACGTAAATACCCTTTATTAATGTTATTACTATTATTATCATTGATAATCAGCAGAAATATTTAAAGTTCCTTTTTAGTACTTACAACATGTCAGTTCAATGATTTAAACACATTGTGCTGAAAGGATAGATAAAGCTATTGCAGCTTAATTCCTTTGTTTTATCTGTGAGATCTGTAGTGTTGATATGGCTTGCTTAAAGGAATACAGTTAGTTTATGGAAACCTAAATTTCTTCATAAGATCCACATACATGTTACTATATTTGGATGACATTTGTTTTAGGTCCCACTGAGGGAATTGTTAAAACAGATCATGGGAATTCCCTAGTGGTCTAGTGGTTAAGACTTTGCCTTCCAATAGAGGGGGTGCAGATTCAATCCCTGATCAGGGAGGTAAGAATCTACATGCTTCACAGCTAAAAATTATATTCTGGATTAAACTAAAAGCTTTTATTTTTTCTTGTTTTCTGTTTCCTGGAATAAAACTACAGGAGCACAGACATCAGAGGAACTCTGTTCATCATTTATTTTCCCAGTGCCATATACATTCTCAGTGCAAAGTAGCCACTTTATATATATATATATAGCATGACATATAAGATCATATTTAATCTTTTTTACATTTTCTTTCCTTTTTAATATAAATTTATTTATTTTAATTGGAGGTTAATTACTTTACATTATTGCATTGGTTTTGCTATACATCAATATGAATCTGCCACAGGTATACACATGTTCCCCATCCTGAACCCCCCTCCCCCCTCCCTCCCCGTACCATCCCTCTGGGTCGNATAATTGGCTCCAGTTTCATCCACTTCATTAGAACTGATTCAAATGTATTCTTTTTAATGGCTGAGTAATACTCCATTGTGTATATGTACCACAGCTTTCTTATCCATTCGTCTGCTGATGAACTTCTAGGTTGCTTCTATGTCCTGGCTATTATAAACAGTGCTGCAATGAACATTGGGGTACACCTGTCTCTTTCAGTTCTGGTTTCCTTGGTGTGTATGCCCAGCAGTCGGATTGCTGGGTCATTAGGCAGTTCTATTTCCAGTTTTTTGAGGAATCTACACAGTGTTCTCCATAGTGGCTGTGCTAGTCTGCATTCCCAGCAACAGTATAAGAGGGTTTCCTTTTGTCCACACCCTCTCCAGCATTTATTGCTTGTAGACTTTTGGATCACAGCCATTCTGACTGGAGTGAAATGGTACCAAATTTTGGTTTTTATTTGCATTTATCTGATAATGAGTGATGTTAAGCATCTTTTCATGTGTTTGTTAGCCATTTGTATGTCTGCTTTGGAGAAATGTCTATTTAGTTCTTTGGCCCATTTTTTGATTGGGTCATTTATTTTTCAGGAATTGAGCTGCATAAGCTGCTTGTATAATTTTGAGATTAGTTGTTTGTCAGTTGCTTTATTTGGTATTATTTTCTCCAGTTCTGAAGGCTGTGTTTTCACCTTGCTTATAGTTTCCTTTATTGTGCGGAAGCTTTTAACTTTAATTAGGTGCCATTTGTTTATTTTTGCTTTTATTTCCAATATTCTTGGAGGTTCTTTGGAGAAATGTCTATTTAGTTCTTTGGCCCATTTTTTGATTGGGTCATTTATTTTTCAGGAATTGAGCTGCATAAGCTGCTTGTATAATTTTGAGATTAGTTGTTTGTCAGTTGCTTTATTTGGTATTATTTTCTCCAGTTCTGAAGGCTGTGTTTTCACCTTGCTTATAGTTTCCTTTATTGTGCGGAAGCTTTTAACTTTAATTAGGTGCCATTTGTTTATTTTTGCTTTTATTTCCAATATTCTTGGAGGTGGGTCATAGAGGATCCTGCTGCAATTTATATCAGAGAGTGTTTTGCCTATGTTCTCCTCTAGGAGTTTTATAGTTTCTGGCCTTACGTTTAGATCTTTAATCTATTTTGAGTTTATTTTTGTATATGGTGTTCGAAANCTTGCTATTCTTTGGAACTCTGCATTCAGATACTTATATGTTTCCTTTTCTCCTTTGCTTTTTGCCTCTCTCCTTTTCACAGCTATTTGTAAGGCCTCCCCAGGCAGCCATTTTGCTTTTTTCATTTCTTTGCCATGGGGATTATCTTGATCCCCGTCTCCTGTACAATGTCACGAACCTCATTCCATAGTTCATCAGGCACTCTGTCTATCAGATCTAGGCCCATAAATCTATTTCTCACTTCCACTGTATAATTATAAGGGATTTAATTTAGGTCATACCTGAATGGTCTAGTGGTTCTCCCTACTTTCTTCAATTTAAGTCTGAGTTTGGCAATAAGGTGTTCATGATCTGAGCCACAGTCAGCTCCCAGTCTTGTTTTTATTGATTAGATCTAGTAATTTTCTGGTGGAGTCTTTAGGGTTTTCTATGTAGAGGATCATGTCATCTGCAAGCAGTGAGAGTTTTACTTCTTCTTTTCCAGTTTGGATTCCTTTTATTTCTTTTTCTGCTCTGATTGCTGTGGCCAAAACTTCCAAAACTGTGGTGAATAGTAATGGTGAAAGTGCACATCCTTGTCTTATTACTGACTTTAGAGGAAATGTTTTCAATTTTTCACCCTTTAGGATAATGTTTGCTGTAGGTTTGTCATATATAGCATTTATTATGTTGTGGTATGTTCCTTCTATTCATGCTTTCTGGAAAGGTCTTATCATAAATGGATGTTGAATTTTGTCAAATAAATATATCAACATTTCTCTGATGCTACTTCATTTATTTATTTTCCTTCTTTAGAATTATTATGAAAAAATGTCCTCGTGCTCAAAGACTCAAAATCTTTACCTTCAAATTGATATTCCAATTGAGGTTCAGACCACAACATTTCATCATGTGATTTGAGGCCAATTTCATAGAAATTTAAAATATTGACAACTTGTGTGCTCTTGGAGGGTTTTCAGGATCCTAAATTTTACTAAGTAACTCTTGACTATTAGGTATTCAAGCTATTGAGCTTGAGTGAACAAACTTTCAAAAAGTTTGCAAATTAATTCTCTTCTTACAACTCAGTATATTAAATGATTAGATGTCTTTTACTGTTCATATGATAATTCTATATTTAATTGTTTTAAGAATCTCCATGCTGGTTTCCATAGTGGCTGCACATCAACTTACATCCCCACCAAGAGTGTACAAGGTTCCAATTTCTCCTGTCCTTGTCATCACTTTTTATCTTTTGGTTATTTATTTTTATAGATGTGCGATGATAGTTCATTGTGGTTTGACTTCATTTCCCTGATGATTAATGACATTGATCAAATATATTTGTATTTATCTTTTGGCCATTTGCATGTCTTCTTTAGACAAATGTCTATTCAAATCTTTTTAAAAATATAAATTTATTTTAATTGGAGGTTAATTACTTTATAATATTTTATTGGTTTTGCCATACATCAACATGAATCCGCCATAGGTATACACGTTTTCATCTTTTGTGCATTTTTTATTGGGAAATTTGAAGTCCCCCCCCTTTTTTTGCTATTGAGTTGTAGAAGTTCCTTATATATATATGGGCATGAACCCCCTATCATATATATAGTATACAAATGTTTTCTCCAACTCTACAGATTGCCATTTTATTCTGATGATTATTTCCTTGACTGTGCAAAAGTTTTTTTTTTTTTTTTAGTTTGAGTTAGTCCCACTTGTCCATTTTTGCTTTTGATGCTAGCACTTTTAGTGTCATATCCAAGAAATAACTGCCTAGGACCATATCATGAAGCGTTTCCCTTATGTTTTTTTCCTAGGAGTTTTACAGTTTCACATCTTAGTTTAAATATTTAATTGATTTTTAGATGGTTTTTAAGTTTGGCAAAGACAGGCTCCAAATTCATTCTTTTGTATACAGATATCCGGTTTTCCCAAAATATGATCCAGCATTCCACTTCTGCATATACATCCAAAAGTATTTAAGTCAGAATCTCAAGAGATAATTGCACTCTCATGTTCATTGCAGCATTATTCACAATAACAAAACTATGGAAACAACCTAAATGTCCATTGAAGGATGCATTATTAAAGAAAATATGGCATATGCATACAAGGGAATATTATCTAAAGGAGGAAATCCTACCATTTGTGACATGGATGAACATGTGGAACAATACACTAAATAAAATAAACCAGTCCACAAGACGAATACTGCATGACTCTATTATATGAGAACTATTATAAAATAGTTCAGCTCAGAAACCGACAGTAAAATGGAAGTTTCCAGGATTTGAGGAGAGGGGGAAATAGGAGTTCCATTACTATGAATGAAAGATTCAGCTATACAAAACGAATAAACTATAGAGATATGCTGTACAACATTGTGCCTATAGTTAGTATTACAATATTTTGTACTTCCAAATATAAGCACGTTGAATGTAGATCTCATGTTAAATGTTCTTATCAGAAAAAAAAGTAGTTGCCTACAACATTTTTATTTGGCATGTTACTAGTTATAAACAAAGGGACCTTTCAGATCTTATTTTTATGGATGGTGGTGTTGAATCAGGACAGAATAATCCCCACGGCTTTCTCTTATTATTACAGTTGGGATTTGAGTGGTTTACAAATGAGTTTAGAAACTCAAAGGCCAGGAGAACTTATCCAGAAATTAACAGATTAAAAGATAATTTGGGGGGCTAAAATATCTGAATTTGGATGTATTACTAGCAAGTGATTAAACCTTCAGGACCTCCAGAATTGGTGAGTTGGATGTATTGTCTATATATCCTAAAGATTTAGAGCTCTAAAGGGAGTGTTGTATTTCTGATTTCTTTAAATGAAGTTCATGACAGATACCTCCCATCATATATAACATATTGTTAATGGGCCAGATGCTGGCCCATTATTTTTGAAATAAGAAATCCTGAGATTTATGTATATTTTCTTAATGTTTTCTATTCTTTCATTCTCTTTCTTTTTAGTTGGAGGATAATTGCTTTGCCATGTTCTGTTGATTTCTGCCACACATCAACATGAATCAGCCATAGGTATATATATAAATCATCCCATCTCACCCCTCTAGGTTGTCACAAAGCACCGAGTTGAGCTCCCTGTGTCATACAGCAAATTCCCACTGGCTATCTATTTTACAATAGTAATATATATTTCAGTGCTACTTTCTCAGTTTGTCCACTGTGTCCACAAGTTTGTTCTTTATGTTTGCCTCCATAGTATTGCCCTGAAAATAGGTGTGTTGGTATCATTTTTCTAGATTCCATATATATATGCATTAATATATGATACTTACTTTTCTCTTTTTCACTTACTCCACACTGTAAAATAGGCTCTAAGTTCATTTACCTCACTAGAACTGACCCAAACTCATTCCTTTTAATGGCTAAGTAATATTCCATTGTGTATATGTACCATAACTTCTTTATACATTCATCTATCGATGGGCATCTAGGTTGCTTCTATGTCCTGGCTATTGTAAATAATGCTGCAATGAATATTGGGGTACATGTGTCTTTTTCAATTATGGTTTCCTTGGGGTATATGCCCAGTAGAGAGATTGTTACATCATATGGTAATTTTCTTTCTAGTTCTTTCAAGGAATTTCCATAACATCTTCCATAGTGGCTGTATCAATTTACATTCCCACCAACATGGCAAGAGGGTTCCCTTGTCTCCACATCCTCTCCAGCACTTGTTTGTAGATTTTTTGACAATGGCCATTCCGACCAGTGTGAAGTGATATCTCATTGTAGTTTTGGTTTGCATTTCTCTAATAATAAATGATGTTGAGCATTTTTCATGTGTTAGCCATCTGTATATCTTTGGAGAAATGTCTTTTGGGTCTTTGCCTTTTTTAAATTGGGTTTGTTTTTCTGATATTGAGCTGCATGTATATTTTAGAGGTTAATCCTTTGTCAATTGCCTCATTTGCAATTATTTTCTCCCATTCTAAGGATTGTCTTTTCATCTTTTTTATGGTTTTCTTTGCTGTGCAAAAACTTTTCAGTTTAATTAAGCCTCATTTGTTTATTTTTGTTTTTATTTTATTTACTCTGGGAGGTGGCTCATAGAGGATCTTGCTCTGATTTATGTCAAAGAATGTTCTGTCTATGTACTCCTCTAAAAGTTTTATAGTTTGTACACTTACATTGAGGTCTTACCACATTTTGAGTTTATTTTTGTGTATGGTGTTAAAAAGTGTTAATGTCTATTACACTTTCTCTATGTAGTCTATTATACTTTCTCTATAATGTCTCTATGAATTTGCCTACTCTAGTAACCACATATAAAAATCATACAATGTTTGTGAAGCATAATATCCTCAAGGTTAATCCATGTTTTAACATATGTCAGAATTTCCTATTTAAGGCTGAATAATAGTATGTGTTATACACAAAAGTGTATGCACATGCATGTATATAAATATATATAATAAACATTACATTTTTAATCATTCACTTATCATTATGGTTATCCAGTTCATTAAGACTTATTTTGTGTAGTATTTTTGTGTATTCTTGCCACCTCTTCTTAATCTCTTCTGCTTCTCTTAGGTCCTTACCATTTCTGTGCTTAATTGTGCCCATCCTTGCATGAAATGTTCTCTTGATATCTACAACTTTCTTTTCCCATTCTGTTGTTTTACTCTATTTATTTGCATTGTTCATTTTAGAAGGCCTTATGTCCCATTTCTATTCTCTGGAACTTCGTATTCAGTTGGGTATATCTTTTCCTTTCTCCCTTGCCTTTTGCTTCTTTTCTTTTCTCGGCTACTTCTAAAGACTCCTCAGACAAGCACTTTGCCTTCTTACATTTCTTTTTCTTTGGAATGCTTTTGGTCACTACTTCCTGTACAATGTTACAAACCTCCATCCATAGTACTTCAGGCACTGTCTATCAGATCTGATCCCTTGAATCTATTTGTCACCTCCACTGTATAATCATAAGGGATTTGACTTAGGTCATACCTGAATAGACTAGTGGCTTTTCCTACTATCTTCAATTTAAGCCTGAATTTTGTAATCAGGAGCTCATGATCTGGGCCACAGTCAGCTCCAGGTCTTGTTTTTGCTGACTGTATAGAGTTTTTCTGCCTTTCACTGCAAAGAACATAATCAATCTGATTTCAGTATTGACCATCTGGTGACGTCCATGTGTAGAATCATCTCTTATGTTGTTGGAAAGTGTATTCTCTATGACTAATGTGTTCTCTTGACAAAACTCAGCCTTTGCCCTGCTTCATTATGTACTCCAAGGCCAAACTTTCCTGTTATTACAAGTATCTCTTGACTTCCTACATTTGCGATCCAATCCCTTATGTTGGAAAGGACATATTTCTTTGGTTCTAGAGGATCTTGTAGGTCTTCATAGAACAGGTCAACTTAAGCTGCCTCAGCATCAGTTGCTGGGGCATAGACTTGGATTACTGTATAGACTCGGATGTTGAATGGTTTGCCTTGGAATGGAACTGAGATTATTCTGTCATTTTTGAGATTACAGCCAACCATTGCATTTCAGACCCTTTTGTTGACTGTGAGCACTTCTTTTCTTCTAAGGGACTCTTGCCCACAGTAGTAGATATAATTGTTATCTGAATTGAATTCCCCTAGCCCTGTCCACTTCAGTTCACTGATTCCTAAGATATCAATGTTCAACCTTGCCATCTCTTGCTTGACCATATCTAATTTACCTTGATTCGTGTACCTAACATCCTATGCAATATTGTTATTTACAGCATTGGATTTTACTTTCACCACTAGATATATCCACAGCTTATCATCATTTCCATTTTGGCCCAGCCACTTAATTCTTACAGGAGCTATTAGTAATTGCCCTCTACTCTTCCTCAGAAGCATACTGAGTACCTTACGAACTGGGGGTTCATCTTCCAGTGTGATATCCTTTTAATTTTTTTTAAACTATTCATGGGGTTCTCCAGGCAAGAATACTGCAGTGGGTTGCCATTTTTCCCTCCACCAGATCACTTCTTGTCAGACCTCTTCACTATGACCCATCTGTCTTGGGTGGCCCTGTGCAGCATGGCTCATAGGTTCTTTGAGTTATGCAAGCACCCTTGATTCGACAAGGCTGTGATCCATGATGAGGATTAAAAGCCATACATTTTATTTTTTTTTCAAATTTTTTCTACTCATTGTTTACTTTTGTAAATTGCATCAGATCTGTTTTATCAAGCCTGCTGAGCACTTTTTTCCCCTTAATCATTATATTTTTTCTTAATACATATATATTTTATTAAAGTATAGTTGACTTACAATGTTTCACGTGCACAGCAAGGAGATTCAGTTATACATATATATATAATTTTTGAAATTATTTTCCATTGCATGTTATTATAAGATACTGACTATAGTTCCCTGTGTTAGAAAGTAAACATTTCTTACTGGTTAAATATCTGTTTTTTTAAACTAGAAATCTAGCATTCTATTCATACTAAGTCAAACATGTAGAATCAAAACATCATAAGTTTTTTAGTTAGGCAAAAATTCATAAGTTTTCCAGAAAATTCATTATATGTATTATTTATATAAATGTATACAAAAGCTTATTAACTATGCTTGATAAAAGCTTGAGAAAGAACATTAAAAAAGAAAATATGGATAAATTGAAAGACATAAACTAAATGTAGTGGAAGAACTGAATGTGAAATAGAAAAAGTGAAAAAAAAACTAGGTAAAAGTAAAAGATGATCATATTTTGTTGTTGTTCAGTCACTCAGTCATGTCTGATTCTTTGTGACCCCATGAACTGCAGCATGCCAGATTTCCCTGTTCTTGACCATCTACCAGAGCTTGCTCAAACTCAGTCGATTATTCCATCCAACCATCTCGTGCTCTGTCATCCCCTTCTCTTCAATCTTTCCCAACTTCAGGGTCTTTTCCAATGAGTTGGCTCTTTGCTTCAGGTAGCCAAAGTGTTGGAGCTTTAGCTTTAGCATCAGCCCTTCCAGTGAATATTCAGGGTCTATAACCTCTAGGATTGACTTATTTGATATCTTTGGAGTCCAAAGGACTCTCAAGAGTCTTCTCCAACACCACAGTTTGAGAGCATCAACTATTCAGCATTCAACCTTCTTTATGGTCCAACTCTCATATCTGTACATGACTATTTGAAAAACCATAGCTTTGACTATATATACCTCTGTCAGCAAAGTAAAGTCTCTGCTTTTTAATACACTGTCTAGTTTTGTCATAGCTTTTATTCCAAGAGCAAAGGTCTTTATATTTCATGGCTGCAGTAACCATTTGCAGTGATTTTAGAGCCCAAGAAAATAAAGTCTGTCACCACTTCATCATATAGCTCAATTGCTTTTAAACATGATGCTCATTAGAAACATACCTGGAGCTATGGTGAAAAAAGGCAATATCTAGGCATTTTTATTTTTCAAAAAATTTCAAGATAGTTCTGATATGCATCTGCATTTCATAAAGTGATTATAGGCGTTTCTATTTAATGGTAGTTTTAGTGAAAAAGGGTTCTATTATTTTCCTGTTGATCAATCATGATACAATTCTATTAAGTGAGTAAAAGTTACATAATCACAATAGTAAAAGATGTTTATCAGTTTTCACAGTCAATAGCCAGACAAAAAAATAAAAGATCATTACAATTGTAAGCCATAATGGGAACCTGATTAACCTAAGGATATAAAATAATTACACACAATTTTGGGGTCAAGCAAAGTGATGTGGTAAGTGAAAGTAAATACATGCACATGTTTTCATCTGCTCATCCAGTCTGTTTTTTGGTTGGTGCACTTAATCTATTTATATTTAAGGTAATTATTGATATGTATGATTCTATTACTTTTTTATTAATTGTTTTAGATTTGTTTTCTGTAGTTCTTTTCATTCCCTTGTGTTTCCTGCCTAGAGAAGTTCCTTTAGCATTTGTTTTAAAGCTAATTTGGTGGTGTTGAATTCTGTTAATTTTTGCTGGTCTATAAAGCTTATGATTTCTCTGTCAAATCTGAATGAAAGTTTTGCTGGGTAGAATATTCTTGGTTGAAGTTTCTTCCCTTTCATCACTTTAAATATATCATCCCATTCCCTCTGGCTTGTAGAGTTTCTGTTGAGAAATCGCTGATAGCCTGATGGAAGTTCCCATGTATGTCAGTTGTCATTTTTCCTTTGTTCCTTTTAATATTTTATCTTTCTATTTAATTTTGACATTTTGATTACCATGTGTCTCAATGTGTTCTTCCTTGGGTTTACCCTGCCTGGAACTCTTGTGCTTAATGGACATGGTTGAATGTTTCTTTTCCTATATTTGGGAAGTTTTCAGCTATTATCTCTTCAAATATTTTTCTGAGGCTCCTTCTCTCTCTCTCTTCTCCTTCTGGAATGCCTATAATGGAAATGTTGGTGTGTTTAATGTTGTCCCAGAGGTCTCTTAGGCTGTCTTCATTTCTTTACATTCTTTTTCTATATTATGTTCTATGGCAGTGATTTCCACCATTCTGTCCTCTAGGTCATTTATCTGTTTTCCTGCTTCAGTTAGTCTGCTATTAATTCCTTCTAGTGTATTATTCATCTCTTTTGTTTGTCCTTTAGTTCTTGTAGGTCTTTGGTAAGCATTTCTTGCATCTCCTCCATTGTTTCCCCAAGATACTGCATCATCTTCACTACCATTATTCTGAATTCATTTTCTGGAATGTTGCTTAACTTCATTTAGTTGTTTCTCTGGGGTTTTATCTTGTCCCTTCATCTGGGACCTAACTCTCTGCTTTTTCATCCCAATTAACTTTCCACATTGTGGTTTTGTTTAGCCATTGTGGGACTATTGTTCTCATTTTTTCTGTCTGCTTTCTGATGGAGGAGGCTAAGAGGCTTGTGTAAGCTTCCTGATGGAAGAGACTGGCACTGAGAATAACTGGGTCTTGCTCTTGTGGGCAGGGCCTTGATCACTAAAGCTTTAACACAATTATTTGCTGATGGGTGTGGTTGCAGTCCCTCCCTTGTAGTTTGGCCTGAGGTGACCCAGCCCTGGACCAGGAGACTTCCCTGGTGGCTCAGATGGTAAAAGCGTCTGCCTACAACACAGGAGACCTGGGTTCGATTCCTGGGTTGGGAAGATCCCCTGGAGAAGGAAATGGCAACCCACTCCAGTGTTCTTGCCTGGAAAATTCCATGGGCAGTGAGTCTAGTAGGCTACAGTCTATGGGGTTGCAAAGAGTCAGACACAATTGAGCGACTTCAGTTTTTTTCCTTTGGACCCAGCCCTGAGGTCTACAGGCTCTATGGTAGGGTTATGGTGACCTCCAAGAGAGACCTCCAAGGGAGACATTCCAGGACTGCTGCTGCCAGTGCCCCTGTTCCCATGGTGAGCCCCTGCTGAAACACACCTTCACAAGAGACCCTCCAAAACTAGCAAATAGCTTTGGTTCAGTCTCTGTGTGTTCACTGTTTCTTTCCTCTGGTCTTGCTGCATGCAAGATTTTGCTTGTACCCTCCAAGAGTGGAGTTTCTGTTTGCCCCAGTCCTGTGGAAATTCTATAATCAAATTCCCCTGGCCTTTAAGGTTACATTCCCTGGGGATTCCCAGACCCTTTGCTGGAAGCCTGATGTGGGGCTCAGAACCTTCACAACAGTGGGAGAACATCGTTGGTATTATCTTTCTCCAGTTTGTGGGTCACCCACACCGTGGGCATGGGGTTTGATTTTAGCAAGATTGCACCCCTCCCACCATCTTGCTGTGGCTTCTTACTTGTCTTTGGACATGGGATACCTTTTTTTTTTTTTTTTTTTTTGGTGAGTTTCAGCATCTTACTGCCAATTGTTGTTCGATATTGGTCATCTCACAGGAGATGAGCACACGTCCTCTGCCATCTTGAACCAAAAGATGCTGAACCACTTTTTATAGTTTCTTATTCCCTCCAAAATAGTTAATAGTCTCTCTTTAATTCTTTAATCCTACTAACCACTTGTTTTAAAGGTATTTCCTCAAATATTATTACTTGAAGGGTTTTTTGTGTACTATTTTTTCCCACTAGTTTTTCTTTTGGTATCTGGGTTCTTAATATATTCATTGTGTGTTGCTTATTGTGCCTTGAACAATTAACTGTGGAAATAACTTGAGGTCTAAAATGAAAGTGACTTTATCCAACAAGAATTTGCCTCTGTTTTGAATACCTAGGAATCATACAATTCTTTTCCCTTATTGAACTAAATTCACATCTTGAGGTGTTCAGGATGATAGAGGTGATGTGTATTTGTGCAGCAAAATAGTATACTTATATTTTACTTTTACCCTGAGTACCCTGAGGGTCTATATTTGAGGACTCAGCTTCCAAATTTAAAATTTTTCTAGTTTGCCAAGTGTTCTCAGGGTCAAAATAGTTTGGGTAATGACCTCTCTTTTCCTTCAAATTTTATCTATATCTACCAAACTATGTTTTCATTTTTTTGTTGTTTATAAAGAGATTTGTTTTAACAAAAGAGATATTTTATCCAGTACAATAAGTCCCCTATATATTAATATTCAAGTTGTGAACTCTCAAAGATGTGAGCATGTGCTTGCTTGTCCAATCAGGTGTAGTTCATGTATAATGTGTAGTTCATGTATATGCTGTACATTGTCATAGGCATTCATCCTCTACAAGTGCCTGTGCTTTTTTGTACATTACTATTCAGTCCTATATAGAGTGCTGGAGCAGCCATGGAGAGATACCCCATGCCCAAGGTAAGAGAAACCCAAGTGAGATGGTAGGTGTTGCAAGAGGGCATCACAGAGCAGATACACTGAAACCATACTCACAGAATCTAATCACACTAGGACCACAGCCTTGTCTAACTCAATGAAACAAAGCCATGCCCTCAGAGTAACCCAAGATGGGCGGGTCATGGTGGAGAGGTCTGACAGAATGTGGTCCACTTGAGAAGGGAATGGCAAACCACTTCAGTATTCTTGCCTTGAAAACCCCATGAACAGTATGAAAAGAAAAAATGATAAGATACTGAAAGATGAACTCCCCAGGTCAGTAGGTGCCCAACATGCTACTGGAGATCAGTGGAAAATAACTCCAGAAAGAATGAAAGGATGGAGCCAAAGAAAAAACAATACCCAGCTGTTGATGGGACTGGTGATAGAAGCAAGGTCCGATGCTATAAAGAGCAATATTGCATAGGAAACTGGAATGTCAGGTCCATGAATCAAGGCAAATTGGAAGTGTTCAAACAAGAGATTGTAAGAGTGAGCATCAACATTCTAGGAATCAGTGAACTAAAAGAAATAGAGGAAAACAATAGAATGGAAAAGACTAGAGATCTCTTCAAGAAAATTAGATATACCAAGGGAACATTTCATGCAAAGATGGGCTCAATAAAGGACAGAAATGGTCTGGACCTAACAGAAGCAGAAGATATTAAGAGGTGGCAAGAATATACAGAAGAACTGTACAAAAAAGATCTTCACGACCCAGATAATCACGATGGTGTGATCACTCATCTAGAGCCAGACATCTTGGAATGTGAAGTCAAGTGGGCCTTAGAAAGCATCACTACGAACAAAGCTAGTGGAGGTGATGGAATTCCAGTTGAGCTGTTTCAAATCCTGAAAGATGATGCTGTGAACGTGCTGCACTCAATATGCCAGCAAATTTGGAAAACTCAGCAGTGGCCACAGGACTGGAAAATGTCAGTTTTCATTCCAATCCCAAAGAAAGGCAATGCCAAAGAGTGCTCAAACTACCTCACAATTGCACTCATCTCACATGCTAGTAAAGTAATGCTCAAAATTCTCCAAGCCAGGCTTCAGCAATATGTGAACCTTGAACTTCCTGATGTTCAAGCTGGTTTTTGAAAATCTAGAGCCAGACATCTTGGAATGTGAAGTCAAGTGGGCCTTAGAAAGCATCACTACGAACAAAGCTAGTGGAGGTGATGGAATTCCAGTTGAGCTGTTTCAAATCCTGAAAGATGATGCTGTGAACGTGCTGCACTCAATATGCCAGCAAATTTGGAAAACTCAGCAGTGGCCACAGGACTGGAAAATGTCAGTTTTCATTCCAATCCCAAAGAAAGGCAATGCCAAAGAGTGCTCAAACTACCTCACAATTGCACTCATCTCACATGCTAGTAAAGTAATGCTCAAAATTCTCCAAGCCAGGCTTCAGCAATATGTGAACCTTGAACTTCCTGATGTTCAAGCTGGTTTTTGAAAAGGCAGAGGAACCAGAGATCAAATTGCCAACATCTGCTTGATCCTGGAAAAAGCAAGAAAGTTCTAGAAAAAACATCTATTTCTGCTTTATTGACTATGCCAAAGCCTTTGACTGTGTGGATCACAATAAACTGTGGAAAATTCTGAGAGAGATGGGAATACCAGACCACCTGACCTCCCTCTTGAGAAACCTATATGCAGGTCAGGAAGCCACAGTTAGAACTGGACTTGGAACAACAGACTGGTTCCAAATAGGAAAAGGAGTACTTCAAGGCTGTATATTGTCACCCCGCTTATTTAACTTATATGCAGATTACATCGTGAGAAATGCTGGGCTACAGGAAGCACAAGCTGGAATCAAGATTGCCAGGAGAAATATCAATAATCTCAGATATGCAGATGACACCACCCTTATGGCAGAAAGTGAAGAGGAGCTAAAAAGCCTCTTGATGAAAGTGAAAGTGGAGAGTGAAAAATTCGACTTAAAGCTCAACATTCAGAAAATGAAGACCATGGCATCCGGTCCCATCACTTCATGGGAAGTAGATGGGGAAACAGTGGAAACAGTGTCAGACTTTATTTTTGGGGGGGGTCTCCAAGATCACTGCAGATGGTGACTGCAGCCATGAAATTAAAAGAGGCTTACTCCTTGGAAGAAAAGTTATGACCAACCTAGATAGCATATTGAAAAGCAGAAACATTACTTTGCTGACTAAAGTCCGTCTAGTCAAGGCTATGATTTTTCCTGTGGTCATGTATGGATGTGAATTGAACTGTGAAGAAGGCTGAGCGCTGAAGAATTGATGCTTTTGAACTGTGGTGTTGGAAAAGATGCTCGAGGGTCCCTTGGACTGCATGGAGATCCAACCAGTCCATTGTGAAGGAGATCAGCCCTGGGATTTCTTTGGAAGGAATGATACTAAAGCTGAAACTCCAGTAATTTGACCACCTCATGCGAAGAGTTGACTCATTAGGAAAGACTCTGATGCTGGATGGATTGGGGGCAGGAAGAGAAGGGGACGACAGAGGATGAGATGTCTGGATGGCATCACTGACTCGATTGATGTGAGTCTGTGTGAACCCCAGGAGTTGATGATGGACAGGGCAGCCTGGCGTGCTGCGATTCATGGGCTTGCCAAGAGTTGGACACGACTGAGTGACTGAACTGAACTTAGCACAGTATTTATATTTCAAGCCCAGGTTTTTTGGAAGCAAGCAGAAAAGCAGCTTGATGTAGCTGGTATTGCTGAGAAGTGCCAAGTGATAACAATGGAATCGTAAGTAAAAATAATAGGTGAAAAGTTGGCAGACATCACTCATTCCTATAACATGAATCATTCAACCATTGGCACTATTCTAAGCAAGCTGTGGAGTCTACTGTGTCAATGATGTCAACAATAATGTTGAAGAAGTGAGGCAAAGTGATGTTGGATATGGAGAAACTTCTCAGTATGTGGAAGCAGGATAAACATCAGCATCAAACCTTTCTCAGCTTAATGCTTATTTAAGAGAAAACTAAAAGCCTTTGTGAAGAATTGAAGAATAATCATGGCAAAGAATCAGAGGGCACATCATTTAATGCCAGCCATGGCTGATTTCATTAGTTCAAGGCTAGAGACAACCTCCACAACATAAAAGTAACTGACAAGGCAGTGAGTACAGATACAGTAGGTGCCTGGAAATTTCCTTAAATGCTTCAAGCAATTATTGATGAGGTTGCATATTTTTCAGAATACTTTTTAGTGTGGATGAGGCAGGACAGCACTGGTAGAGGATGCCAGACCAATGTTGTATCAATAAGGAGGAAAAGATGATGACAGACTATAAAGCAGCAAAAGATAACCTAACTCTGTTGTTTGGCAGCAATGCTTCTGGCAGTATGAAGCTGGAGCCTCTCTTAATTTATCATTCAGAGAACCCAAGAGCCCTTAAATCGTAGCCAAAGGCTCTCTTCCTGTTGTGTGGAAGAGTAACCATAAAGCCTGTGTTACACAGTGTACTTTCCAGGACAGTTTTTCCACTATTTTATCCCAGAGGCATGGGAATATTGCTTGGAGAAGGACATCCCATTTAACATTCTTTTCCTGCTTCACAATGCTCTGGGCCAACTTCCATTCATAGATGACTTTCATCCCAACGTCAAAGTAGTGCATTTGCCACTGTTGCTCATCTAACTTATGGACCAGGGAGTTATAGCGACTTTCAAGAAACATTATTTACCTCACACTTTTTGTCAGGCAGTAAAGGCAAGTGACAATCCTGTGAAAATTTTGGAAGGACTATAACATCTACAAGGCCATAAAAAACATTGACTTTGCTTGATGTGAAGTTATAGCCATCACTGTGAGTAGGGTGTGGAAGAAACCTTGCCTCCATTTGTTCATGATTTTTATAGATTTAAAGAAGGTTCATGAGGAGTTCAAAGAAGTCTTCTGCAACTTAGTGACCCTCAGCGAGAAGCTGGAGCTAGATCTGCAAGAGGATGACTGCACTAAACTCTTTGCTGGGCAACACGGAGAGTGAACTAATGAAGTCCTGATGGAATTGGAGGCTCAGAGAACGGATGAAGAAAAACAAGAGGAAGAGGTAACTGAAGAGCCAAAGAGATTTACAATGCAGGAAATGACAAGGGGGTTTCTTTATCTGAGAAGGCACTGTTAGTTTTTGAAGCATAGGACCCTAACGTAGAATGGAACACGAAGGTTGCAGCAGCCATTCCGAATGCAATCCAGTGTTACTGTGTCAAGTATAATGGAAAAAAATAAACTATTACCCAGACATCAATGAAATGATTTTTTTTAGAGAACAGGTAGAATTTAGTCCAGCTAGGAACCAGAATCTGTGCCATCAATGTAAGGCATAGGTGAAATTGCAGCTTGCATTCCTTCTCCTATTGCTGATGATCCTTCATCTCTGCCATCCCTTACCCACCTCCCTCCTCCAGTCAGTATCTCTTCTTGCATGCTCACTTGATGCCAGCACCTGTATGCCAGCTGTTGTACTGTGCCACTGTACTTTTAAAGGTACTGTACTAAAGATTAAAAATGATTTTTTTTGTTCTTGTTTTTTGTGTCTGCTTGTTTTCTCATGCATTATTTGTGTGAAAAATATTATAAACCTATTACAGTGCAGTACTATATAGCTGATTGTGTTACTTAGGTACCTAGGCTAACTTTGTTGGACTTACAAACAGAACTGGATTTACAAATGTACTCTCAGAATGGAACTTGTTCGTATGTAGGGGATTCACTAATATCTTAATTTGTTTTCTCAGGAGCGTTTGGTGAGAATATTTTTCATTATTAAAATGTAAATCACTCCTTTACTCTTTTGCAAGCTCACCTATGCATTTACAAAGGATGTTGTTATTTTCCCAGCATTCTAAGTGTACAGTAGTAAAAGACTATTCATGTTTCTGACCATAATGCTGGAAATAGAAGTTTCCAGGTTTATATTAAGAATATACACATTAAAATGTTAAAGCAAGCTGAGTCAAAACATATATGAGCCTCTAGGCCACTTTTGTTCTTTTAGGCCAATGCTCAGATTAAGGAAGTCTGAAGTACCTATTCTGTGCCTCCCTTTAACTAAGTCTTCTTCTGCAAGCAGAATTTTCTAAGCTGCCCAATTAGCTTTTCCCTGTGATTTACCCAGGTCCAGTGTTTTCCAGTCCTATCTTACCACATCAAAAACTTGTAAAGGAAAATAGATACTGTACTAGTCTAGTGGACTAGTACACTAGAGGTAAAGAAGTCTAGAGGTAAAGTCTAAAGTCTAGAGGTAAAGAAGTCTAGTACCCTAGAGGTACACTAGAGGTAAAGAGGTAAAGGGGTAAAGAGTCACTAGAGGTTAAGAATTGGCCTGCAATGCAGGAGATGTGGATTTGATCCCTGGGTCAAGAAGATTCCCTGCAGAAGAAAATGGCAACCCAATCCAACATTCTTGCCTGGGAAATCCCACTGACAAAGGAGCCTGGTGGGCTATAGTTCATAGGGTCGCAAAGAGATGGACACAACTTAGCAACTAAACTATAACAGCAAGTTAGTCTAGTACTATCTCTTTACTTGATTTAATAAAAGCTCCTCCTCATGAAACTATACACCTAATTTTATGTCTTTGAGGACTCTATTTTGTCTTAACCATCATCATTATTTCTATTACTTGGGAGTATAATACAGAGGGTGACTGGATGATAGTAGTTGTGGTAATGGAGAGATTTATGTGTATAATTACTCTAAGGATTGTGTGTAACCGACATTAATCTTATCTTGTAGTTTGGAAAATTTACATGAATAAGCTTAACTACAGTTCATGTGGTATCCAAATTCATGGTCCTTGGGACATTTGCAGTATTTCAGCAATCTACATGTGATAGGAGTTTGTAGTCCCCCACCCTGTCCCAGTTGTTCTTCCCTATGTAAGAACATTTTCCTGGATCTAAGATTTGCCTTTTTAAAAAATAGGATGGTAGGGCGAGCGAGGCAAAATGAGCATATCATTACTTCAGATAAATTGTTCTTATTTCTAGAAATCCCTTGACCACATATTTAAGGTGCCTATAATATTCTTGCTTTTCATCTTTTGTCAAGATATTGTGTTGCTTTTTATAAAGTTGTGGTTCGTAAGGAAGTTTACTATTTAACATATGTTGTAATTTAGATAAAAAATGTCTTCATTGATAAAACATGGATTTTAAAACTGAATAATTTCCATTTTATCACCTCAGCACTCACTGAATTTGTATACTGATTACTAAAAAAGAAGTAAATGTAATCCTATTTGCACATGATCTAATAGTTTCTTCACATTTATAAAGAATTTCACAAGTGTTTTGCTAGTGTGTTCACTCCATTCTTATAAAACATGTAATATATTCTATTACCATTCTAGCTCTTCAAATGACATGTAACTTTCTTAAGGTATTTATAAATTATTAAAAATTTGATTCTTCCTTAAAATTTGATAACTCAAACACTCACACTCCAAATTGAGAAGTAGGCAAAATCTGTCTTTGCTTCCACCTTTTCTCTATAATATCTACTCTTCTTAATCTATCCCTTTCATGGTCTTACTGCCTACTGTTCTCTCCCTCTACCCCTAATCCAATAAAGGGGCTCACCTGCTATTGTTAAAATATACTTCAGCATTAAAATTTTCCAGAGCATAGGGTAGTGGTGTAAGAAATTATTTCTTTTTCTTTTCTCCTTACTCTAAGACAAGATGAACAAAGCTGAAGCAAGGCATCAGTCCCACCCCAGACCCAGGTAACAAATATACATCAGTGAATAATGAGTATGGATCTTTATCTGTCTGAGGAGCAAGATACCTGGGGCCTTCTTACCAACTTTCTTCAGTGGCCTGAAGTAATTCTGGAGATTTCAGGCACTCTGAGATTCTAAAGCCTTTAATGGTGTGATTCAATGTCCTTAGCCAAAACAGACGATGATTAGAGATTCTTATTGTCTTAATCTTTCTTTAGAATGGGAATGGGTACTGTATTGTTCAAGCCATCTACAGACCCTGGAAACCTGAAAATATTGTACCACTATCATCTGGCCATCACAGGAAAGCTACCTCTTCCTGAGCTCGCAATTTATTTATACTTGAGAGTGCAGTAATGATTGCAAACATGAAATTAAAAGACACTTGCTCCTTGGAAGAAGTTATGACCAACCTAGATAGCATATTGAAAAGCAGAGATATTACTTTACAAAGGTCCGTCTAGTCAAGGTTATGGTTTTTCCAGTGGTCATGTATGGATGTGAGAGTTGGACTGTGAAGAAAGCTGAGTGCTGAAGAATTGATGCATTTGAACTGTGGTGTTGGAGAAGACTCTTGAGAGTCCCTTGGACTGCAAGGAGATCCAACCAGTCCATCCTAAAGAAGATCAGTCCTGGATGTTCACTGGAAGAACTGATGCTAAAGCTGAAACTCTAGTACTTTGGCCACCTCATGTGAAGAGTTGACTCATTAGAAAATACTCTGATGCTGGGAGGGATTGGGGCAGGAGGAGAAGGGGATGGCAGAGGATGAGATGGCTGGTTGGCATCACTGAATCTATGGACATGAGTTTGAGTAGACTCCTGGAGTTGGTAATGGAAGGGAGGCCTGGGGTGCTGTGATTCATGGAGTCGCAAAGAGTCAGACATGACTGAGTGACTGAACTGGACTGAACTGATAGATTAATGAGGGCTTCTCAGGTGGCACTAGTGGTAAAGAAACCACTTGCCAATAGAGGAGACATAAGAGACAGAGGTTGGATCCTTGGGTAGGGAAGATCCCGCAGCGACGGGCATGGCCTCCATCTCCAGTATTTTTGCCTGGAGAATCCCCATGGGCAGAGGAACCTGGAGGGCTACAATCCATAGTGTCACAAAGAGTAGGACATGATTGAAGCAACTTAGCATGAACATACAGTAATGGATTTCATGTATTGTTCTTTTGCCTAGTGACAGAAATTCACAGATGACTGAAGTTAGCCCTTTATTCATTTTTCATTCATTCAGAAAATATTTATTGAGTGCCTACTATGTGTCCAGCTTCTTGGAATGTAAATGTGAACAAGTCAGACAAGATACTGTCCCTCATGGAACTTAGAGAAAAGCACATTAACAATTACCATGTAAATATATACTATAATATTATATAGTGATAAATTGTATGTGGTAAATTAAGTCTGTTTAAGGTGTTATGAGAATGCCAGCAGGGAGCATGACTTTTTTTTAGTGGACAGGACATACTGACCATCTTATATAACTTTATGTAGTTATGAATTTCTATTATTTTCAATACCTTTTGGCACCCAAGACCTAAAGTACCTCATTCCTAGTAGCAAATCTGGAATGTGTATCTGCTGCTTCTGCTGTGTATGACCTGTAGATAGAAGGCACGAGGCAGATAAGTACATAAGAACCTAATCCCTTGGCCATTGACATGGAACTAAGGGCCATAGAATGATTGAAAACATTAGGTTCATGACTTTTTTAAAAATAATAATTATGAAAATGTTACATACACACAAATGTTAAGATGGAATAATGGTGAAGCCCCCATACAGCCATAACTCAGATTCAACAGTTGTCTTTTTTTTTTTTTGCTAAATTCGCTTTATCTAAAGCTTTCTTCATTGAAATATTACAAAATGAAGCCCACACATCACATCTTTTCACTGCTACATATTTCTGTATGTATCTCCTTTAAGAATGAGCATTTTATTACATAATCATTATTAACTTCATGCGTAATAAAGTGAAAATTATTTCTTGGTATCATCTACTACCCAGTCCATAATCAGATTTCCCCAATAGTATCTTTTTTTTTTAAGAATATGAATATCACATAAGCACAGAGGCAATATAAGAAAATTCTTATAAATGATGGACTTTGGAGTGAGGTGAGAATAAAGTTTAATCCAGGATTTCTTATTTACAGGTGCTGTGAGCTTAACGTCTCTGAGACTGGATTCCTCCTCTGAAAATGAGGCTAATAATACCTCAACACTGTTGTGGAGCTTAAGTGAGAGAATATAGTAAATAATCTATTTAGTATCTGATATGAAATTATCATTCAATAAGAGTATTACAATCACTCTGTGTGATATGAAATAAAAGGAAACAAATACAACCCAAAACAGGAAAATGTGGGCTTTGTTTTTTGTAAGTGATGGTTATCTTTTAAAAAATCTAAAACCTCTGTTTGATGATACAAAACTCATGCTAATTAAGATCATTTTAATAAAATGTTGCAACTTTTGCTTTATTGTCTTCAGTAAAATGATTATTCATATTTAATATTTTTAATTGTAAAACAGACAACTCTCTCCTCTTTTGAAGACTGAATGAGATGATACATGGGAACATATCCAGGATGATGTTCAATATTGTGGGAGCTTAATAAATGTAGATCATACTTGAATTTTAAAAGGCTTTGTAAGATTTATTTCATTACTACACTAAATAATTCATGTATGCTGAGTTCTCATAGTTTACTGCTCATGACATACACATGCAGAGTACATCATGTGAAATGCCAGGCTGGATGAATCACAAGCTGAAATCAAGATTGCCAGGAGACATATCAACAACCTCAGATATGCAGATGATTACACTTTAATGGCAGAAAAAAAAAAAAAAAAAAAAACTAAAAGTCTCTTGGGCTTGCCAGGTGGCGCTAGTAGTAGTGGACATGCCTGCCAATGCAGGAGATGTATGAGCAACAGGTTTGATCCTTGGTCGGCAAGATCCCTTGTAGGAGGGCATGCAACCCACTCAAGTATTCTTGCCTGGAGACTCCCATGGACAGAGGAGCCTGTTGGCAATAGTCCAGTCCAGTTCAATTCAGTTCAGTCGCTCAGTTGTGTCCGACTCTGCGACCCCATGAATCGCAGCACGCCAGGCCTCCCTGTCCATCACCAACTCCCGGAGTTCACTCAGACTCACGTCCATCGAGTTAGTGATGTCATCCCCTTCTCCTCCTGCCCCCAATCCCTCCTAGTATCAGAGCCCTTTCCAATGAGTCAACTCTTTGCATGAGGTGTCCAAAGCACTGGAGTTTCAGCTTTAGCATCATTTCTTCCAAAGAAATCCCAGGGCTGATCTTCAGAATGGACTGATTGGATCTACTTACAGTACAGAGGAATCTCAAGAGTCTTCAACACCACAGCTCAAATGCATCAATTCTTCGGCACTCAGCTTTCTTCACAGCCCAACTCTCACATCCATACATGACCACAGGAAAAACCATAGCCTTGACTAGACGGACCTTTGTTGGCAAAGTAATGTCTCTGCTTTTCAATATGCTATCTAGGTTGGTCATAACTTCCAAGAAGTAAGTGTTTTTTTTTTTTTTTTAAAATTTCATGGTTGCAGTCACCATCTGCAGTGATTTTGGAGCCCCAAAAATAAAGCCTGACACTGTTTCCACTGTTTCCCCATCTATTTCCCATGAAGTGATGGGACTGGATGACATGATCCTTGTTTTCTGAATGTTGAGCTTTAAGCTAACTTTTTCACTCTCCTCTTTCACTTTCATCAAGAGGCTAATTTTTAGTTCCTCTTCACTTTCTGCCATAAGGGTGGTTTCATCTGTATATCTGAGGTTATTGATATTTCTCCTGGCAACCTTGATTCCAGCTTGTGTTTCTTCCAGCCCAGCGTTTCTCATGATGTACTCTGCATATAAGTTAAATAAGTAAGGTGACAATATACAACCTTGACGTGCTTCTTTTCCTATTTGGAACCAGTCTTTTGTTTCATGTCCAGTTCTAACTGTTGCTTCCTGACCTGCATATAAGTTTCTCAAGAGGCAGGTCAGGTGGTCTGGTATTCCCATCTCTCTCAGAATTTTCCACAGTTTATTGTGATCCACACAGTCAAAGGCTTTGGCATAGTCAATAAAGCAGAAATAGATGTTGTTCTGGAACTCTCTTGCTCTTTCCATGATCCAGCGGATGTTGGCAATTTGATCTCTGGT
>SJXQ01002953.1:0-11973 GCA_006408695.1 Aepyceros melampus | reverse complement strand
TATTGCTGAAGTCTGGCTTGGAGAATTTTGAGCATTACTTTACTAGCATGTGAGATGAGTGCAATTGTGCGGTAGTTTGAGCATTCTTTGGCATTGCCTTTCTTTGGGATTGGAATGAAAACTGACCTTTTCCAGTCCTGTGGCCACTGCTGAGTTTTCCAAATTTGCTGGCATATTGAGTGCAGCACTTTCACAGCATCATCTTTCAGGATTTGAAACAGCTCAACGGGAATTCCATCACCTCCACTAGCTTTGTTCGTAGTGATGCTTTCTAAGGCCCACTTGACTTCACATTCCAAGATGTTTGGCTCTAGATTAGTCATCACATCATCATGATTATCTGGGTCACGAAGATTTTTTAAGTTATATACATGTAATATATAATTATAAAGGGCTTCCCAGGTGGCACTATTGGTAAAGAACCCACCTGCCAAAGCAAGAGACCTAAGAGATGAGGGTTTGATTCCTGGGTTGGGAAGATCCCCTGGAGGAGGGCATCGCAACTCACTCTAGTATTCTTGTCTGGAAAATCCCATGGACAGAGGAGTCTGGTGGGCTACAATCCATGGGGTCGCAAAGAGTCAGACATGGCTGAAGCAACTTGGCATGCATGCACAAAGTTATTTCCGTCATCAGGACTTACCGACGTGTTTGATGAAAATCAAGAATGTCTTCAAGGTTTCTAGCTGTGACGCTCAAACCAGATGCTTTCAACAGCTATGGGACAGACTAAAGATGCTGACTCATTATAAACTTAAGTCTAAACTGAGGCACAGAGCTGAATTTCCAGAGCTCCATGGAGCCTTGTGTACCTTTGTATACAATGACTCTGGTTTAGTTTCCTATCCTCTAGTAGCTGGCATTGAACCATTTGGTCTCACTACTGGAAGGTTCCTGAGTCTCTAGCCTTTGCCTTTGCTTCCACTGTCCAATCATGTCTGTTATTCACTGCTGTCCACTACTATGTACTTCTCTCCTATCTATAATTCCTTTCTAAGTTCATGATAACCTTAAGTTCAGCTTTTAGAACTTCTGCTATTCATGAAAGCCAGAACTGCTAGCCAAGCTAATACACCATCCTTAGGCCTGCAGGTTATTTTTCACCATTGTACAAATGCAGAGGTTCAAAACAAGCTCCTAGTTGCCCAAACTTCAGGTTTATGCCTATTCCATACCACTAGGTTAATTAATTCTCACCTAAGACTGACTCACTACTGTATGTATGAAATTTAAAACATGCACACACCAATTCAGGAGATTTTTAAAAATTGCCTTTTCTGACAAATATCATATGATATTGATTATATAAGGAATCTAAAAAAATGGTACAAATGAGCTTATTTACAAAACAAAATTAGTCACATAGAAAACTTATGGCTATCAGGGCAGAAGCGATAAATTAGGAGTCTGGGATTGACAAACTATTTTGTATAAAATAGATAACCAACAAGATCTACTGTATAGCACAGGGAAGTTCTCCAAACTCTGTAATGAGCTATATGGGCAAAGAGCCTAAAAAGAGTGGATATGTGTATAACTGACTCACTCTTCTGTACAGCAGAAACACAAAATTTTAAATCAATACTCCAATAAATTTTAAAAATTAAAATTACAACTCAATTGCCATTCTGAAGAATTATTAAACAAAAACAAAAAAAAACAGTTAATAGTCTTAGAAACAGGAAAAAGATGAAATGTAAGTTTCTATTTTTAAAAACATTAACTTTCTAAACAGAAGCTTAAACACAAAAAATATGAATTTCTGAAATAGTAATGAGAGAGAAAATGTTAAATTATTCAGAAAGTAGTTTCCATACAGCTTTGAGCTCTCAAAGGAAGTTTCCTGCAAACTATCTTCATTTGAAAAAAATTTCCTCAAAACTGTTTTGCTAACTGCAGAAACAAAATAGCAGAGCTCCTCTACTTGTATACGTGTCATACATGTCCCATATGTCACATATTTAACAAGTGCCGATTTGGGAGAATTATAAACAAATATCAGTCAGTGTGTGGGCATTGAGGACTGGAGATAAAGGAAGATGACTACTCTAAAGGGCCTGGAATCCTTTGTAAATGTCTCCCTTAGGAGTTCAGTTTCCAGGCTGAGCCACTTTCATTCTCTACGTGCTGAATGGAATTAGGAAGTCAGGTACATCTGGCCACAACAGGTGACCCAACTTAACAGTAACAATTCTACTCTTGTATTTTCTTCAAAGAGTAATGAAACATCAGGCAAGTATTGCTTTCTCTCTTCTATATGCCCTGTCATTTTATTTTTAAGGACACATTCTATTCTAAAGTCCTGCACCTGACAAACTTCACCACTAAAGTAATCATTCTTTGGAGGAAAATAAAAAAAACCTGATCATCTATTATGTATTACAGACCCTTAAACCACGAAATTAATGACTCTGATCCTACCTTTCCAGAGTTCACCGCCAAGGTGGGATGAGAGCCACATAAATACATTCAATACAAGGTCAGAAAATTGTAAAAGCACAGCTATCTGACAGGATCAGATAAAGAAGTACAGGCATCAGAAAAATATTTCTCCTGGGCCAATCAGAAGGCTGTAACAAGAGGACGGCATTTCAGCTGGACCTTGAAAGACAGAGAAAGGCTAACCAGGTACACCAGCCAGCTTAAAGAAAAAGAGAACCAGTGAGTAATCCAGCCTGGCAGAAACAACACATTTTTAAAGATACAGGACAGTAAGGTTAAAAGGCCAGGTTATTTTGACAATCAGACCGAAGACTGGATTTTACTCTGCTGCTGCTGCTGCTAAGTTGCTTTAGTCGTGTCTGACTCTGTGCGACCCCATAGATGGCAGCCCACCAGGCTGTCCCGTCCCTGGGATTCTCCAGGCAAGAATACTGGAGTGGGTTGCCATTTCCTTCTCCAATGCATGAAAGTGAAAAGTGAAGTCGCTCAGTAGGCAATTAAAAAAAACCCTAAGAATTCAAATGTAATACAATCCAAACAAGTGACAAGTAAAGATCAAAAGAAACAGACCGCATGTACATTACACAGCATTCATTCCCCACTGAGTCCTCTTCACAACTCCTAACCGAAATCCATGAGTTAAAAAAAAAAATCTCTAAACTACAGTAAAAAAAAAAAAAAAGAAAAACAAAACAATTTCTTTCCAAGATCAATTTTCCTCCTTGGCTTCAAATACACAATTATCTCCCTTACATAAAATAAAAACAAAAGACCCTAATGACTCTGCTGTCTCTATCAACCATCTTCCTTGTGTCTTTCATGTCTCATCTCTCAAACAAATGGCCAGTACGCAAAGGATGCCTTTATTTCTTCACTGTCCACCCCTAATTTGGTTTTCAGCCCCTCTACTCTATCTTTATTAGCGCACTTTCAGGAATGCCTTCCTTTGCCAATTCCATAGCCTGTTTCCTTCATTCTCTTTGGTCCTGATGCTTTTTGCGCTGCTGCTCCTTATTCTCTGAGCCTTTTGTCACCATCACACCTTGCTAATTATCCTACCTCTGAGGAAGCATCCCTTGACTACTCTTCTTTCCTCCATTTCTCAGCTGAGTATCCCAGGGGTCAACTCGAGTCTCTCATTCTGCCCTCTCTGTACTCTCCCTTCAGCTATCCCACCTGTGGTCCCAGGAAGTATTCCTGTAATAAGACTCAACTGAGCCCTATGAAGTTAGGTTTGAAAGTGTTTTTAAGGTATTAAACCTTAATATTTTTAAGATATTAGTGCTTGTAATACTCAGTGGCCTAGGTTAAGAGAATTCATGCTTTAAAACTAGCTTTTATTTCTAACAGGAGTATTTTTGCAAGCACTTCTGAGAAATGAATGTAAATTTCTGGGCATTTACAAAACCAGAACATACAGTCAAAGGTTTAAAAGTTAAGACTGTCAGGCAAGGCCTGAAGTTTGGAAAACCAAGCTAGACTATTCTGGGCAAAAATCAAGACAAGGAAACAACAAAAAGTCATGCACTATACTTAGGTCAAATGTGTATAACCAAGTTCAAGAAACAATTAACAAAACTTGGCTACACATGTCCTATTTAGGTCAAGAGTGAAGCCCAAGCCCGAGGCCCTCAGACAGAGGGAAGTGGGTGTGCCTGGCAGACGTGAAGAGTGAGGAAAACAGATAACTCACTGCTCACAGCCCCTCCTCAGGCATTTTAAGGTAGAAAATTTTCCTTGCACTTCAAACAAAAACCAAAAACAGGCAAAGAAGAGTATTATCCACGATTATGAAGAAAACTACCTTCAAAGGATCAAAATAGACTTACAAAAAAACTTTAATTCAAGTCACAATTTTTCTTATTTTCTGGTTAAGTAGTAGTGGACTGTGAAACCTGTTTCTAAAACGTGACGTTACAACACCGAGACCTCCCTCGTGGCTTAGATGGTAAAGAGTCCGCCTGCAATGCAGATCTGGGTTCAATCCCTGGGTTGGGAAAATCCCCTGGAGAAGGAAACGGCAACCCACTCCAGTATTCTTGCCTTTAGAATTCCATGGACAGGGAGCCTGGCAGGGTTATGGTCCATGGTGTCTCAAAGAGTCAGAAAGGGACGAGCTAGCGTTTCACTTATAACACATTTAAAAGGCAACAACTGAAATCAATGACAACTTACAAACTAACATTTCCAGTTCTTTTTATGCAGCATTATTCAAACATTTCCACAGAATTCTCACTAGAATAAACATCTGAAAGTTTAAATGTTGGTTAAATTGTGAAACAAGAAAACTCTTTTTTTATGGGCAGGGACAAGAAAGGGATAGGGGATGAAGAAGTACAAGCTACTATGCATAAAACAAATAACCTACAAGGATATATAGTACAGCACAAGGAATATAGCCAATATTTTATAACAACTGTAAATGGAGTACAATCTATACAAATATTAAATCATTAAATCACTATGTTGTACAGCTGAAACCAATAATGCTGTAAATCAACTATATTTCCATTTTAAAACATGTTTTTAGAAAAAGAAAAATCTTTTCTGCAGTGAGGAACTCTAGCTGGAGCCAATTTGGGTCTAAAAACGTAGAGAACAAATAACTTGCTTTTATATTGCATGTAGCAATTTTCAAAGCCTTTTCACATATATTAGCTCACTGAATACTGGCAATAACCCTGTGGAGTAGGACAGGCATTAATAACCACTGTACAAAATTCAACACTGGGACTAACACAAGACTGTGCCTGCGTGCCAGTCGCTTCAGTCACATCCGACTCCATGTGACCCTATGGACTGTATCTGTAGCCTACCTGGCTCTTCAGTCCATACATTCTCCAGGCAAGAATACTAGAATGGGCTGCCGGGCCCTCCCTCCAGGGGATCTTCCTGACCAGGGATTGAACCAGTTAATCAGAGATGAACACGAAAGAGTGAAAAAGTTGGCTTAAAGCTCAACATTCAAAAAACTAAGATCATGGCATCCAATCCCATCACTTCATGGCAACTAGATAGGAACAGTGGCAAACTTTATTTTTCTAGGCTCCAAAATCACTGCAGATGGTGACTCCAGCCATGAAATAAAAGACTTCTTGGAAGGGAAGTTATGACCAACCTAGACAGCATATTAAGAAGCAGAGACATTACTTTGCCAACAAAGGTCCATCTAGTCAAGGCTGTGGTTTCTCCAGTAGTCGTGTATGGATGTGAGAGAGTGAACTCCGGGAGTTGATGATGGACAGGGAGGCCTAGTGTGCTGCAGTTCATGGGGTCACAAAGAGTCAGACATGACTGAGCAACTGAACTGAATCAGAGATAAAAATCACCCTCCAACTAAAGATTTATCAATTTAAAGAAACCAGAACAGAATTAGACCCTATCTTAGGGTTTCAAATAAAATTTAACGAGTGATCACTTATATTCAGTATAATCTACAAGCAGGTAAAAAACAATCAAGGCACACCTCTACTTTAGTGCCTTAGAAAAAATCCTCTAGCGGTTCTTCATCATATCAAACCTGGAATTCCAAAACAGATTAGCAAGTTTTCTTTCCCAATAAGGAGTGAACTGAACAAACCAAGAAATAGGGTTTTCTATTAGGTCTCTATTAGACTAATGCATATTCATCAGACTAATGCCTTAAAAGTATTTAAAAACCTAACTTTTTCAGAGGAGCTCAATCTAGTCTTATCGTGGCAAGTGAGTGCACCTGCTATATTTTAAGCTGTGGCTCTAATGAGACCTATTAACAAAATCTGAGAGGTAACTCACTGTGAGCACATGGGAACTAACTGTAGATTTTCCCTGTAAAATTGAATTTGATCACCTGGAGCTCCTCTAGATACCCAAGGGGTTAAAAATTCCAGAAGAGGTGCACTCTGTCTCTAATTCTTTAAGTGAGGATTAGGAAATAACCCAGGGAAACTCAAAGTTCCTAACGTTTCTTGATTTATACATACAACAAATAAAACCACTACTTTCCTTTAAATCCTAAGAAGGAATCATTAAACTCCAGAAAATATAGAATTCTGAAAAATCAAATTATACTTATGGCTCTACTGTCAGGGACAGCAATCACATAAGTTTCAGGTGCTAAACACAGCCAACTAAAACAGGACCTCATGAGACACTCTCAGGACATCCTCGATTTTTCACAGGATGGCTTAATGAAACAGGTAAGAATGATGAAAACTAAGTTACTAACGTTAAAGTAAAATACAGTTATACAGAACTATGTAATACCTCAACACAGTGGCATTTATATCTCTAAAATAAATGATTACTGAAATGTATTTTGAGAAATGCTTGAACAGTAGGGATTTTAATTCATTGATAAATTATAGGCTGACACGGTTACCAACTCTTCAGCTCTTCTCCTCCCCAAGGCTTTATAAGAAACACTGAGGAAAATCATTTCAATACAAATTCATAGTCTTAGCTTCGGCTAATTTTAGCTTGAATCATGTATCACCAAAACATTACTACTACAGCACTGTAACTATAGGCAAAACATGTTTTAAACATAAAAGCAAATCTAAAGTCTACAATGCTGCTCACACATCTTCAAGTAAATAGTTTCTCTGTGAAAAACTTTCAGCAGATGCAATGATCACAATGCACAATCAGATATGATCACAACAGACACAGTGATATGTAACAGAAATCCAAAAACAGGTGTAACTTCCATTTGCTCCAGAGAGCCACCTTGTTTTTCACTCTCCAGTTTTAGCATTATTCACACGCATCTGACATAACGCTGTCCTTTATCACAACAACGTATCACCCCAATATAATGCAGTCCCAGAGCAGATCTCCAGACAGGCAGCCCGGGGGAGGTATGCACATTCATTTGTTCAGTAAACATTTGCCAAACCACCTCTTCTGTGCCAGGCACTGGACAGAGCACCGAGAGAGAAAGACTTTCATCTGCGTAACTTGTGGCTTACTGAGATCCTTCAAACACACACACAAAATGTGAGGAGCCCCAGCAAGGAATTTCGATTCTATTCTAATGTGGTCAAAAGCCATTGAAGAAATTTTGAACAGAGGACTGAGGTGACCTGAATCAGGCTGTCAGAAGACTACTCAGGAGAATGGATGGTGGCTGTGCAGAGGATGGAGGGAATCAGTGCGGAGACTAAAAAGAAATTCAAGCAGAAGAGGGTTGGCTGAGAGTAGTGACTATGGACAAAACAGCACACGGTCAGTGTTAAGAATTTTGGTGTCCAATAGTGTGTTAGAACCATTTTTCCATTCATATACTTGGGCAAGTTACTTACACCCTTGAGCCTTGGTTTCCTTGTCAATCAATGCTTCTAAAGCCGCAGCACACAGAAAACACAACAAATTATGATACACTATCAATACTTTGATAACAAATTCATCTGAATGAGGTTCACACGGGCTCACTTCCCGACCCCAACCCCTGCGTGCACCAAAATCAACCCTGACATGAGTGCTTTTTACCAAGAGCAATCATACACAAGTACTGCAGTGGCTCCATCAAGGGAGAAGGGGGTTTCTCACGCACCTTGCGCTAAAACAGCTGCTCATAAATATACACTGAGCAAGGTGTTTTTCTCAAATTAATGAAACTCTAGTTTGCACCTTCAATGTGTGTTTTCACATGCATTATTTTATTTCCTCAGTGTTTATGAATAA
This sequence comes from Aepyceros melampus, assembly GCA_006408695.1. Classification (NCBI taxonomy): domain Eukaryota; kingdom Metazoa; phylum Chordata; class Mammalia; order Artiodactyla; family Bovidae; genus Aepyceros; species Aepyceros melampus. The sequence continues at coordinate 3,867 of SJXQ01002953.1, read as the reverse complement.
AAACGAGACAAGGAGAACCTTGCAGTTGATTGTGATAAAGACTGTGGTGTTACTACCAATAATTTTAACTTCCATCAATCGTTTTTATTTAAAACTATTAAGGGATGGTACCCTCACTCTGACAGCACTGAGACCCCAGGGAACTACGTTACCAGAAGCTTTTTTTGTAACTATAAGTTTACAAAATTCAGCTGTCTGCAGCTTTCCCTTACATTTTTTTTTTCAGTGTGAAAAATTTTTTATTGAAGTTGGCAGTTAATAGGATACTGGTGACATTAACAACATAACCTGCTTGGTATTTTGGTTGAGGAAGCTAGATTAATGTAATCTAGCTGATATTAAGAAAATGTATTCTACCCTCTCTAGAATATAGTCGGGAAACTGTGCACAGGAAAGGGATTATTTTCTGGGTTTTCATTTTAAAAACGATCTGAGGCTTGGCTGCATGAAAAAGGGGAGGTGGAAAACTGAGCAGAGAGGTAGATACTTTATGACATTCAGCCCAGGAAGGAAGTGGCAGCACTGAGATCCAAATTCAAGCTCTCCCAGGGACAACACCTATAAACACCCTGGTGTAAACGTTCTGGATCTGCCCCTGACACTTACCCTTTCAACAAAGGATGAACCACCCTGAAAACCTATATATTCAGTCGTTCAGTAATTACTAAGCACGAGCTATAGGCAAGACAAAGTGCTGGGCGCTAGAGGAGGACAAAAGTTAATGGAACTGCATCCTAACCCTCAAAAAGCTTGAGTTTCCCTGGTGGCTCAGTGGTAGAGAATCCACCTGCCAAAGCAGATCCCTGGGTCTGGAAGATCTCCTGCAAGAGGGCATAGTAATGCACTCCAGTATCCTTGCCTGAGAAATCCCACAGCCAGGGGAGCCTGGCAGACTACAGTCCAAGGGGTCGCAAAGAATCAGACAAGATTTAGCAACTGAACAACAGACCTTCAAAAAGCTTAGCTGGGCTCAGTGGCGTGCACCCGTAGTCCCAGCTACTCAGGAGGCTGAGGCTGGAGAATCGCTTGAGCCCAGGAGTTCTGGGCTGAATGTACTATGCTGATCAGGTGTTCACACCAAGTTTGGCATCAATATGGTAACCTCTCAGGAGTGGGGGACCACCAAGTTACCTAAGGAGGAGTGAACCTGCCCTGGTCGGAAACAGAGCAGGTGAAAATGCCTTCTGATCAAAAGCTTACCATCCAGTGAGGAGACTAGGTATTCACATGTGAAAAGAAGAAGTAAGGCAGACAGAACAAGTGTCAAAAACAAAGAGCTCACTTTTAGTTTGGGTGGTCAGAAAAAGCATCACAGCTGGGTAACAGAACTGACTGAATTTGCTAGGAAAAAAAGCAGGCACAAGAAACCAGAGAACAGCATGAACATATGTGTAGGGGCTTTCTTAAAAAAAAAAAAAAAAACTATCATGAAAAATTTCAACATGTAAAATGTACACAGGATAAATGGACTCACCCCTGAGCTTCCACAATCATCAACTCAAGGGCCAATTTTCTTCTATAACTTACATGTCTGCCTCACAAAAACCCTAAAGGAACCTATTTTCGAATGTTCCTGCGTTTTTCATTGACTCCATCTTCAGACAAATCCATAGCACAATAGTCTCCAAAAGGCTGACTTTCCTAAAGGCCACATACAAATAAAGTGTAAGACTATTTTCAAAAAAATCAACTCTTGATTGTTTACACAAACCAACAGAACAGTGACAAAGATATTCCAATATGACAAGACAATCCAAAAAGGTGAGCATGTACTTTGAGATTACCTTTTCCATACTTAATATGTTCAATAGTTAAGTTCTCATTGAATATTAAGTTCTCATTGAACTTAATATTCAATGAACATGAATAAAATGATGGAGAATTCATGTCCTAAAAAAAGGCATCACAGGTGAAGTATCTTGGACAAATCATTTGGGCTCCTGAGCCTAAGTTTCCTCAAGATCACCCGCCTCAGGTACTTGTGAGAATCAACTGAGTGTATATGTTAAACGCCACATGGCTGGCTCTTTATATCACCCCGACTGACTTGGGAAGAACTAGTCAGGAGGAAGAAAGCTGCCTCGTTTCCCAATCCTCTCTCCCCTTTCTCAAGATGATGCCTGGTTTCCCAACTCTCTCTCTCAAGATAATGTAAAAACTTTCTCCATCTCAAAACGTGCTAAAAGTGAGGAGCTAAGTGTTCTGATTCAAGGAGCTTCTTTCTTCACCTTAAAGCAAATTAAGGGACCTGAGCTTGAAGCAAGCATTCAGGAGGATAAATCTTACAGAGTGTCAAACTTCACAAAACACCTCCGCCTTACAACACCCTGCCCCTCCTTAACTAGCAGAGCCGTCCAACATCACACTAAAGTGTGGCCTACCTAGTACCTAGTAAAACACTCTCACTATCCCCACTTCTCGGCTGCTGAGCTTACTCTCTGAACCATCCACAGTCCCTCTACAGCAGGTTACAGACAGCAGGGCGGCCATCAGGACACTCAGCGGGGCCAGCGCGTTAAGAAGCTCAAGATGAGGCATGCAAGGGGCACCTGCACTTGCTTTCTTACTCTGTCCATGAGAAAGCACGAATTCTAATCCGGTGTTCCGAATCACGTGCATTGGAGAGGAAGTTCACCGTTGCTCAAAATAATCAAAGTTTAAACGTCTTTTAAAAAATATGTATGTTGTCACAATTGTTCATTAGGATTTTCATTCTTCCTTTAGCATTGCTTTCTCTAAGTTATCTTCTTTTTTCCTTTTTTGTACGTATGTAACTGAAGTTCTCTTTTGAATTATCTTCTTCAGTCACCAATCCTCTTTCCCTATAGGAAGACATAATGCGTTCCTCACTTATCATAACCCCAGCCACCACAAATCATCCCCTGGGTTAAAGCCTTCTTCCAAAGCCATTCTTTTCAGGTATTACTCATTTCTTTGCTGTTCCCCTAAGATAATTATAATGTAGTAAGGTATAGCACCTTACAGTTTACCCTGTAGTTTGTAAACTTAATTCATTTACTCCTTACAGCTTATGAGAAAGATAATTCTGTTTTGTAGGTAAGGGGAAAAGAATGGAGAACTTACTATCTTGTCGAGTTATAAAGCAAGTTAAGAGGTGAATCCGACGTCCAAACCAACTCTAAAGGCCAAGCTCTTCCCACTCTACTATGCTCTTTTCTAAGAAGGGAAAGCCTACAGTTCTATCAAAAACCACATTTGCTTCCAAGAAAAACGATCTTCGAACAATTGCTCTTGATTGCAACCAGATTTTCCATCTCTGCACCTACCATCATCCCATTTCTCGCTTCCTCTCCACTCCACTCCTCATGGGTATTATCGTCACTCCTTCAACCCCCTCCAGCATATATTACACCTTAGCCTGCTAAAGAGATGTGCATCCCCCTCGCCCCAAACCTCAGCCCTCCCTTCTTAGGACAGGTATAGTTCTTACTCCATGAACTACACAGTACGTTTGTCAGCCCTTAGCAAGCTATTTTATAACTTTTAAAAAGTCTCTTTAAAATGGACATGACTTGTAGCTCCTTCATCCCCATACTTGCCCCAGGGCACCGGGCTACGTCCTATTCTACAGAATAAGGTACCAGCCCTCACAAAGATTTCTGCCAGGCCCCACTGTCACTAGCGACTTCCTCTCCAAAATCTAGTTATCCAAACAGGCTCCCCTTCCAACCTCTTCAGCAGGGTGTAGACTCCAGGGTTCCCCGGACTCTCCCCTTTCGCGGCTTTCCTCTGCTCACGCCTGGGCCTCTGCCCACCTCACCAACTCTTCCCTTCACTCCCCATCCTAGGGGTAAGGAGCAGCCCCAGTGGAGGTGGCTGACAGCTTCCAAGTTCGACCTCGTATCA
>SJXQ01002952.1:50020-60335 GCA_006408695.1 Aepyceros melampus | reverse complement strand
CATCAGTGATATTGGCCTGTAGTTTTCTTTTTTTGTGGCGTCTTTGTCAGGTTTTGGTATTTGGGTGATGGTGGCCTCAAAGAATGAGTTTGGAAGTTTACCTTCCTCTGCATATCTATATTTTTAAAAACTGTCTCTTAGTTTTCATAATCTTTTCTATTGCAATATTAGTCTCTCTTTCATTTATTTCTGCTCTGATCCTGATAATTCCCTTCCTGCTGCTAACTGCTAGACAGCACAAATTTTGGTCTTTTGTTTTTCCATTTGTCTGATACTTTTGATTACTGAGTTCTTTATTGATTCATTGACTATTCAGGAGTCTGTTATTTAATTTCCCCATATTTGTGAATTTTCCAGTTAGTTTCTTGCAACTGATTGCTAGACTCACAGTACACACAGACTCACACATAATGGAATACTACTCTACCAAATAAAGAATGAAAGTTTGTCATTTGCAGCAACACAGATGGATTGCATTATGGAGAGCATTATGCTAACTGAAATAAATCAGACAAAGACACATACTATATATTATGAACATGTGGCCTATAAAAAATAAAGCAAACTAGTAAATATAAAAAAAAAGGAAACAGGTTCACAGATAGAGAGTACAAACTAGGGCTTACCAGTGGAGAGAGGGAAGGGAGTGAGGTACTATACAGGGGTAAGAGATTAAGAGGTATAAACTATTGTGTCTAAAACAGATAAGCTGCAAGGATATATTATACAAAAAAGGGATTACAGTAATATTTCATAATAATTATAAGTGGAGTGTAACCTCCAAAAATTATGAATCACTATGCTGTATACTTGTAACTTAGATAATATTATATATCAAATATATATCAATTTTAAAAAATCTATTTTTGTACATTTATTTGTTCTTTTGTATAGATGATCTATCCATTGTTGAAAGTGGGATAGTGAATTCCCTTTCTATTACTCTATTGCTATCTATTTTTCCCTTCAGTTTAGTTCAGTCACCTCAGTCCTGTCCAACTCTTTGCAACTCCATGAATCACGCACACCAGGCTTCCCTGCCCATCACCAACTCCCAGAGTTTACCCAAACTCATGTCCATCGAGACAGTGATACCATCCAACCATCTCATCCTCTGTCGTCCTCTTCTCCTCCTGTCCTCAATCTTTCCCAGCATCAGGGTCTTTCCTAATGAGTCAGCTCTTCACATCAGGTGGCCAAAGTATTGGAGTTTCAGCTTCAACATCAGTCCTTCCAATGAACACACAAGACTGACCTCCTTTAGGATGGACTGGTTGGATCTCCTCGCAGTCTGAGGGACTCTCAAGAGTCTTCGCCAACACCACAGTTCAAAAGCATCCATTCTTCTGTGTTCAGCTTTCTTTACAGATCAACTCTCACATCCATACATGACTACTGGAAAAGCCATAGCCGCGACTAGATGGTCCTTTGTTGTCAAAATAATGTCTCTGCTTTTTAATATACTGTCTCAGTCAGTTCAGTCAGTTCAGTCACTCAGTCATGTCCGACTTTTTGCGGCCCCATGAATCGCAGCACGCCAGGCCTCCCTGTCCATCACCAACTCCCAGAGTTCACTCAGACTCATGTCCATCGAGTCAGTGATACCATCCAGCCATCTCATCTTCTGTCGTCCCTTCTTCTCCTGCCCCCCAATCCCTCCCAGCATCAGAGTCTTTTCCAATGAGTCAACTCTTCGCATGAGGTGGCCAAAGTACTGCCATTTCAGCTTTAGCATCATTCCTTCCAAAGAAAACCCAGGGCTGATCTCCTTCAGAATGGACTGGTTGGATCTCCTTGCAGTCCAAGGGACTCTCAAGAGTCCTCTCCAACACCACAGTTCAAAAGCATCAATTCTTCGGCACTCAGCCTTCTTCACAGTCCAACTCTCACATCTATACATGACCACAGGAAAAATCATAGCCTTGACTAGATCGACCTTAGTCGGCAAAGTAATGTCTCTGCTTTTAAATATACTATCTAGGTTGGTGGACTTCCCTGGTGGCTCAGACGGTAAAGCGTCTGTCTACAATGTGGGAGACCCGGGTTCGATCCCTGGGTTGGGAAGATCCCCTGGAGAAGGAAATGGCAATCCCTCCAGAACTATTGCCTGGAAAATCCCATGGACAGAGGAGCCTGGTCGGCTACAGCCCATGGGGTCGCAAAGAGTCAGACATGAATGAGCGACTTCACTTCACTTATCTAGGTTGGTCATAACTTTTCTTCCAAGGAGTAAGCGTCTTTTAATTTCATGGCTGCAATCACCATCTGCAGTGATTTTGGAGTCCCCAAAAATAAAGCCTGACACTCTTTCCACTGTTTTCCTATCTATTTCCCATGAAGTGATGGGACTGGATGCCATGATCTTCGTTTTCTGAATGTTGATCTCTAAGCTAACTTTTTCACTCTCCACTTTCATTTTCATCAAGAGGCTTTTTAGTTCCTCTTCACTTTCTGGCATAAGGGTGGTGTCATCTGCATATCTGAGGTGATTGATATTTCTCCAGGCAATCTTGATTCCAGCTTGTGCTTCCTCCAGCCCAGCGTTTCTCATGATGTACTCTGCATAGAAGTTAAATAAGCAGGGTGACAATATACAGCCTTGACATACTCCTTTTCCTATTTGGAACCAGTCTTTTGTTCCATGTCCAGTTCTAACTGTTGCTTCCTGAGCTGCATACAGATTTCTCAAGAGGCAAGTCAGGTGGCCTGGTAGTCCCATCTCTTTCAGATTTTTCCAAGGTTTATTGTGATCCACACAGTCAAAGGCTTTGGCATAGTCAATAAAGCAGAAATAGATGTTTTTCTGGAACTCTCTTGCTTTTTCGATGATCCAGCAGATGTTGGCAATCTGATCTCTGGTTCCTCTGCCTTTTCTAAAACCAGCTTGAACATCTGGAAGTTCACGGTTCACATATTGCTGAAGCCTGGCTTGGAGAATTTTGAGCATTACTTTACTAGCATGTGAGATGAGTGCAATTGTGTGGTATTTGAGCATTCTTTGGCATTGCCTTTCTCTGGGATTGGAATGAAAACTGACCTTTTCCAGTCCTGTGGCCACTGCTGAGTTTTCCAAATGTGCTGGCATATTGAGTATAGCACTTTCACAGCATCATCTTTTAAGATTTGAAATAGTTCAACTGGAATTCCATTACCTCCACCAGCTTTGTTCATAGTGATGCTTCCTAAGGCCCACTTGACTTCACATTCCAGGATGTCTGGGCTCTAGGTGAGTGATCATACCATCGTGATTATCTAGGTTGTGAAGATCTTTTTTGTACAGTTCTATGTATTCTTGCCACCTCTTCTTAATATCTTCTGCTTCTGTTAGGTCCAAACCTATTCTGTCCTTTATTGAGCCCATCTTGGCATAAAATGTTCCCTTGGTATCTCTAGTTTTCTTGAAGAGATCTCTAGTCTTTCCCATTCTGTTTTTTTCTTCTATTTCTTTGCATTGATCACCGAGGAAAGCTTTCTTATCTCTCCTTGCTATCCTTTGGAATTCTGCATTCAAATGGGTATCTCTTTCCTTTTCTCCTTTGCTTTTCTCTTCCCTTCTTTTCACAGCTATTTGTAAGGCCTCAGACAGCCATTTTGCTTTTTTGCATTTCTTTTTCTTGGGGATTGTCTTGATTCCTGTCTTGAGTATAATGTCACCAACTTCCGTCCATAGTTCATCAGGTACTCTGTCTATCAGATCTAGTCCCTTAAATCTATTTCTCACTTCCTCTGTATAATCATAAAGGATTTGATTTAGGTCATACCTGAATGATCTAGTGGTTTTCTCCACTTTCTTCAATTTCAGTCTGAATTTGGCAATAAGGAGTCATGATCTGAGCCACAGTCAGCTCCCGGTCTTGTTTTGCTCACTGTATAGAGCTTCTCCATCTTTGGCTGCAAAGAATATAATCAATCTGATTTCAATGTCGAGTATCTGGTTATGTTCATGTGTAGAGTATTCTCTTGTGTTGTTGGAAGAGGGTGTTTGCTATGACCAGTGCATTCTCTTGCCAGAACTACATTAGCCTTTTGCTCTACTTCATTCTGTACTCCAAATGCCAAATTGCCCATTACTCCAGGCGTTTCTCGATTTTCTACTTTTGCATTCCAGTCCCATATAATGAAAAAGACATCTTTTTCCCTTGCTGCTGCTGCTGCTAAGTCGCTTCAGTTGTGTCCAACTCTGTGCGACCCCACAGACGGCAGCCCATTGGGCTCCACCGTCCCTGAGATTCTCCAGTCAAGAACACTGGAGTGGGTTGCCATTTCCTTCTCCAGTGCATGAAAGTGAAGAGTGAAAGTGAAGTCGCTCAGTCGAGTCAGACTCTTAGCGACCGCATGGAGTGCAGTCTACCAGGCTCCTCCGTCCATGGGAGTTTCCAGGCAAGAGTACTGGAGTGGGATGCCACTGCCTTCTCTGCTTTTTCCCTTAGGATCTGTTAATATTTGCTTAATATATTTGCTTCTATATTTGTGTTAGTTGCTCAGTTGTGCCCAATTCTTTGCAATCCCATGGAGTGTAGCCCACCAGACTCCTCTGTCCATGGGATTCTCCAGGCAAGAATACTGGAGTGGGTTGCCATTCCCTTTTCCAGGGGACTTTCCCAACCCAAGGATCGAACCCAGGTCTCCTACACAGCAGGTGGATTCTTTACCATCTGAGCCAACTGTTTGGTGCGTAGCATAAATATTTTCAAATTTTATATCCTCTTGACAAACTGATCTCTTTATCATAATAATGATACTCTTTGTTGTTACAGTCTGAGGCTTACAGTCTATATTATTTGATATAAGTATAGCTTTTTCTACATTCTTTTGATTTTCACTCGCATGAAACATTTTTTTCCATCCCTTCATTTTCATTCTTTGTTGGATTCTGTGCATTAGATAAAACAGTCTTGCCAGCATGGTCTCATGTAGAAGACGAACTCGATCAATCAGCTCAGCCCAAGAACCCAGCTGTCTCTCAAACCTTTGTGACTGTACAAGCCACCTTCTTGGTTGTGGTGGTTTCTTGTAGCTGATGCTGTGCCAAGGCTTGTCAGTGTCTCAAACAAGGGGATCAGAGGTGGCACCTAGATACAGCTGATGAGAAGCAAGACTCTCAAGCAGCAGCTGGGAAAGTATGAAGGTCAGCCCCTTCCAGGGAGACACTAGGAGATGGGCTTTTTTGCCTGTTCCTTCTGTTCTATGCCTAGGTTTATAGACATGGGTGGGGGCGTCTCCTTCACCCACTAAGAACTTATTTGCTACCGTCCTGTGGGACTCTTAAATGGAAGCCAGTTTGGCAATCAGAGCCAAGAGATACAGCGACTCACCTTTTGGGCAGTGGATACAAAAGGAAGGATACAAACTTTGGTGATTTGAAGTGGCCTGGAGCGAGAAGGCAGGGGATATGTCCTGGGCTTCTCTGGTCTCCATGAAAGATCATGGCTAGCTCCTAGATGAATGCTAAATAAGAAGTCTGACACTCAGGCAGCAGCCTTTATTTCTTTCAGGCAAAGACTGGGTGAGGTGAGGTGAAGTTGCTCAGTCGTGTCTGACTCTTTGCGACCCCGTGGACTGTAACCTACTATGCTTCTCAGTCCATGGGATTCTTCAGGCAAGAATACTGGAGTGGATTGCCATTTCCTTCTCCAGAGGATCTTCCCGACCCAGGGATCAAACCCGGGTCTCCCGCATTGGAGGCAGACGCTTTAACCTCTGAGCCACCAGGGAAGCCAAAAAAGACTGGGAGATAGGCATTTTTTGTCTGCTCTCTTTGCACTGTGCCTCGAAGACAGAAACATGGTGAGTGTTCTCTCAGCCACTAAGAACTGCTTCATTGTTGGCTATAGCCCTGGGAGTCTCATGGACACAAGTTCCATTCACTTTCAGAACTGGGTGTTTTGAGGGCCCAGCCTTTGGGCAGCAGTCTAAAAAGGTGGAGGGCTAGATGTGGGGTCCAAACTCTTTGCTTCTCAGGTAGAAGCTGGGAGTTAGGGGTTCCCTCTGATTGTACGGCATGTGCAGGAGGTGGGGTTTACAGTCAGAGTTTATGCCAGCCTTTCTTATCCATTTCAGTGTGGGTATTTCCTCAGTGGCCTATGTGTACATCTGGCTCATGTTGGGAGGAGGGGGTAAAACTGATGAAAGACCTCAGGGCAGCCCAGGAGAGATTAACATTATGCATTCAACATTTTTATAAGGAGTATTAAAAAGCATGAATGACTGAATTAGGTTCCACTAGATGATACAGAAATCTTAGTTTACTGAGGCACTAACTCCACTCAGTTCCTTAAATTATAGACACTGTATGTGTGTATGTTATTTGCTCAGTCATGTCCAACCCTTAGCGACCCCATGGACTGTAGCCCACCAAGCTCCTCTGTCCTTGGGATTTCCCAGGTAAGAATACTGGAGTGGTTTGCCATTTCCTCCTCCAGGAGATCTTCCTGACCCAGGGATCGAACCCGAGCCTCCCGTCTTAGCCTCCTGTCTTGTGGGCAGAGTCTTTACCACCTGAGCCACCAGGGAAGCCCCATAGATACTGTATTTGAAAGTAAATAAACCATTCCTGAGGTGTGAACGTCACATGACCAGACCTACATAGTGATGGCAAATATCACACAATTTTAATAAAGACAGAAACTATTCAAATCAAATATCATTCTGAGAGGATGAAGAGACATATGCTTTATTCTATGATGTTTGCAGAGAACTTAGAGAAGGTAGTTCTTCTCTTAGGAATATCTAGGGAAATGCTCTCTAAAATTCCCTTTCATTTATTTTCCAGAGGATCTTAGCTAAAGGTAGCAAACAAAACAAGAAGAAAATTACAGCCTTTGGAATTGCTTGACTAAATAGCTCTTTCTAAAGACTGGTGGTTTCTTTTGGATACAGTTAAGTGCCCAGGCTATAATTTCCCATTTACTTTCCTTTTTCACTGTGTGTACAGGGTATTTACTTCAATTGGATGCAATTTGCACTCTGTCAGAGGAAGTCTTTTTGCAGCTTCAAATTAACCACATTTCTTCTTCTAAAACAGGTTACAAAAACTGTCCCTGTCACTCTCGTTTTGACATCGGCCATTTCCTCATACAAAACTCAGTCATCAAATGATTGAAGGCCTATGCAATTCAGGTCTAATGATTGTAGAAGGCAAGGGCAGTTTAAACAGCTCTAGTTTAAAATGCCTTTCCTCAAATAGCTCGTGTATGTGAAAGTGCACACACTTCAAATAGAAAAGATCAAATTCCACTGCCATGCTCCTGCAATACATATCCTGAAAGCTTTTTTATTTATAGCTTTTGTTTGAGGAGGTGTTTAATTTGAGGAAGCACACATATATCTCAGGTGAGCTGGAGGTCTGATGTGACCTCTTTGCACACTGGGTAGTTTGAACAACAGTTTAGGCTGCACTTCTTTTTCATGAACAATCTCGGCCTTACCTACTCAACATTGATTTCCCTTAATACAATTTTTAAAACAATTTTACATTATTCCTTAAAGCTTGCACTTTTCCCCTAAGAGACATAACTGCATCTTGACTACCATACTATTTTGGAAGTGGCTTCAGTTTCCAGCACTGTTTATTGTGGCTTTATCTTTCCAAAGGGTCTGATTATCTTATTACAAATATTAATATACACCTTTAGAATAAACCAGTGAAACATTCTCTATCACCATTTTACTTTTTGTCTAAAATGCGGATTAGTAGAAAACCTAGCATATTCTACCAGGCCTTCCTATTGTCATGTGAGACATTAGGCTGCTGGCCCTTGTTTATTAGAAAGATGGAGTGCCAGCACCCTGGGGGCCACTGGAACTCTTTGCAAAACTGTTAACAAAGGAAATTATGTCCACACACTAATCACATCTGCTGGGCCATTCTAACTGTTTAAACGATTATGAGTGCTTAGTCCTCTCTGCTACACTAATCAGTGTTAGAAACCACCAAATTGCAAATGGCAGGAAAAGTACAGGAAGAGAGAATATAAAGCGTTTATTCTTTAGGGGACAATTAAACCCAACACACTTTAGAGACTTTATTCCCTTTTCTAAAGTATTCAGCACCTGACTAAGCTAATGTCTACCTCTTCAGACATCTCAATTCAAAGAAAATCTTGGCAACATTTCATTCTCATTTCTATTTGTTATTTCCTGAGTTCATTAGAATTCCCTATTTATATGTAAGAAAGTCTCTTTGAATTACAAATTATATATAAGGACGTCTACTTAAAGGGGATATGGATTACATAAATTTAGCAAATATTAGAATGTTTTCTGTGATCAGAATAGATTTTGGTATATTTATTCATTAAGAGACTATGTATTAAGCACTTCTGGCCTATGAAATAACTCTAAGGAGTATATCTTGGTATAAAAATCCACTGTCTCTTGACTTTATACCCCAGAGGGTGAAATAAAGGGCAAAGTTTACCCTTCATCTAGGAATACGAAACTGTATAATAAACACTGATTGAATAAATGAAAGAATATTTTAAATGCTTGGACAGCAATGTAATTTTAAAAGGTATAAGCATGCATTTTTAGCAGAGGAAACACAAATTAGTTTGTTTTTTTTTAATGAAAGTAGAGACTAGAGAGCAGATACTGGTAAAAAGACATGATATAATCATCATGAGGGATTTTTGCTGGATGACATTTTCTGCTAAATTCACAACCCCTTTATGTGTATCTTTAACTACAGAAAATAAAAAATAAAGAAAAACTCCTCAAGGAAGCCAGAAGTGGTGAAAATACCTTTGCCTACAGAGGAACGAAAATATGGGTTATATCTGACTTCTTCTCAGCAACCATACAAACAAGGAAAATAGTAGAGTGAAATATTTAAAGAGTTTATAGAAAGAGAGGAAAAAAAAAAACCTCATCAACCTAGAATGTTGTACCCTGAGAAAACATCCTTCAAAAGTGAAGAAAATAAAGATTTTTCTCAAACAAACAAAACCTGAGGGCATCTGTTGGCTGTATACCTGCCTTGCAAGAAATATTAAAGAAATTCTTTAGAGAGAAGGAAAATAACAGTAACATAGGGCAAAAACTCAGATCTACGTAAGAAATGAAGAACATCAGAGAAGGAATAAGTGAAGGTAAAATTAAAACTTTTAAGTTTTCTTATCCTTAACCGTGCTAACAAGTAACAATTTGTTCAAAATAATAAGAGCAACAGTTCTCTGAGTATGTAGGCTTCTACATAAGTACACTAAATTGACAGCAATGACACTCAGGATGGGAGGGAGGAATTAGGATTTTTGTGTTTTTATAAGGTACGCAAACCACCCATGAAATGGTATAATATTATTTGAAATTGGATATGTTAATTGTAAACATACACTTCAACTCTAGGAAACCCACTTTAAAAAAGTAAAAGAAGTAAAGCTGATATGCTAACAAAGGGGAGAAACTGGAATCACATGAAATGCTCCATTAAAACCACAAAGGGCAGAAAAAGAGTAGAAGGCAAAAATAGGAAACAGTAGCAAGTAACGAGGTGATAAGTGTGCAATTAAATCAATCTCTTTGAATATCCATGTCTAAATGTATCAATTAAAAGACAGATGGCAGAGCAGAAGAAGAAACAAGATTCAACTATATTTTGGCTACAGGAAACCCACTTTAAATATAAAGACACACGTTCAATAAAAGTAAATGGACGGATGCCAGGATCTGGCAGTGGGAGAGATGGGGAGATGTCGGCCAAAGATTTAAAGTTTCAGTTATGAAGGATGCTAGCTTCTGCAGATCTATTGTGGAGCATAATGGCTATAAATAATAGTACTGTACTGTATATGTATAAGTGGAATTTCCTAAGAAATTTCAGGTGTTCTCAATACAAAAGAAAAGAGATGATAACCATATGACATGATGGATACGTTAATTAGCTCGACTGTAGTCATGTCTACCTGTTTCTTTTTGATCCGTGTAGTCTCACATTATTATGTGTGCTTCTGAAGTTGCAATCATCTCTTCTAGAATGTACAGACTGGTTCCAGTAGGTAAAGACCTTCTCTTGTTGGACCCTGTGGTGTTGAACCTGGCTCCAGGATCACAGTCGAATGGGACTGGAGCTGGTTCACTTAGCCTACAGTGGGACCCACCGCTGGTGGGCCTGTTACTAGGGACTTCAGCTTATGGGGATCTTGTCTGGCCCCAAGGCAAGCAGATCTCCCTGCAGAAACTTGGTCAGAAGAGCTGGCACTGGGACAGTGTCCTGTTCAGGATCCACAGTGGGGTCTGCAGATGACAGGCCTGTTACCAGGAGTGTGAACAATGTATGTCTCTTGCTGGTGCCCTGAGGGGCTCCCTCCGGGGAACT
>SJXQ01002952.1:31777-49882 GCA_006408695.1 Aepyceros melampus | reverse complement strand
GGCTCCCTCCGGGGAACTCAGCATGTCCTCAGGGAGACAGGACCAGCCTGGACTACGGGGGCTGGAACCAAGTCAGAGGGCTGCTGCAGGATCCACAGCGGGGATGGAGACGGGCAGGCCTGTCCCCAGTCGCACAGGCCCACGTGCCTCCTACTAGGGTCCTGGCTGGGCAGGGCTGACCATCGCACTGTTCAGTGAGATGGAGCCAGAACACAAGGCACGTCAGCATCTACAGGGAGACCTAACAGGTACCCCTGCCTCCGGAAGCCTGGAGAGGCTTGTCTCCCATCCAGACACTGCAGTTGAGACAGGCCTGAGTGAAGTCCCAGAGCCGCTTCAGGCTCTGCAGCTGTAAAGGGAGGTCAGTGAGCCGACTCCTAGGGGCACTGCCAGACATGTCTAGCCTCAGGTCCCTGAGTGGGCAGGACTGCTCCCAGAACATAACTGGGCAGGGCTGGAACCAAGCCACAGGGCTACCACAGACTCTACAATCAGGCTGAAGTCAGTGCGCCTGTCTCTGGCTGCCAAATTATTGCTGCTATGGGAGAACACGAGTAAAGCACTTCCTATTTCATCATCTTGTTGATGCCATTCCATATGCCTTAAATATACATAACTTTATGTTTTTATTTTCTAGTCATATCATAATAAAGCTGGACAGAAAAAGAAATCGATGAAGAAAGATATACCATGCAGATACTAATCAAAACAAAATGGGAAGAGCTGTACTAGTTTCAGAAAGAGCAGGCTTCAGAACAAAGTTATCAGGGATACAGAGGGGCACTAATAATGATTAGGGGGGCAATTCTCCCAAAAGACATAACAACCACTGGTGTCTACGCCCTAAGAAGAGCACACTGCATCAAAATACAGAAAGCAAAACTGATAGAACTACAAGGAGAAATAGATGACACTATGGTTCTAATCAGACATTTCTACACCCCTGCACTAGAACTGGCCAAACCAACAGGCAGAAAAGCAGTGAGGACATGGTTAACTCAACAAACACCATCAGTCAAATGACAGCATGGACATCCACAGATTACTACAGATCCGACAACAGAAGAATTCACCTTCTTAAGCTCAAAGGAAATATTCACCAAAATATATCACATTCTCAGGCACAAAATACACCATAACAAAGTTTTAAAAATAGAAACCAATGCCTGCTCTCAAACCACAATGAAATTAAACCAGAATCAATGAAAGAAAGATACAGATTTTTTAGTTTTACAAGATGAAAGAGTGTTGGACATTAACTATAACTACAATTAACTCACAAAATGAATGTACACTTAACACCATTGAACTGCACACTTAAATGATTAAGTTGGTAAATTGCTATATATATATATATATTTTATCATAACTAAAATATTTAAAGTTATGACAGACTTTTATTTTTTTGAGCTCCAAAAATCACTGCAGATGGTGACTGCAGCCATGAAATTAAAAGACGCTTACTCCTTGGAAGGAAAGCTATGACCAACCTAGACAGCATATTAAAAACCAGAGACATTACTTTGCCAACAAAGGTCTGTCTAGTCAAAGCTATGGTTTTTCTAGTAGTCATGCATGAATGTGAAATTTGGACTATAAAGAAATCTGAGCGCAGAAGAATTGAAGCTTTTGAACTATGGTGCTGGAGAAGACTCTTGAGAGTCCCTTGGACTGCATGGAGATCCAACCAGTCCACCCTAAAGGAAATCAGTCCAGAATATTCATTGGAAGAACTGATGCTAAAGCTGAAACTCCAATACTTTGGCAACCTGATTTGCAAAGAACTGACTCATTTCAATAGACCCTGATGCTGGGAAAGATTGAAGGTGGGAGGAGCAGGGGACAACAGAGGATGAGACGGTTGGATGGCATCACTGACTCAATGGACATAAGTTTGAGTGAACTCCGGGAGTTGGTGATGAACTAGGAGGCCTGGCGTGCTGCAGTCCATGGGGTCACAAAGAGTTGGACATGACTGAGCGACTGAACTGAACTGATGCTTGGGAGGATATGGAACAAAACAGTAGCTCTCATTTATTGCTGTGGAAGACAATTTGGCAGTTTCTTACAAAATTAAACATATTCCTACCATAGGATCCAGCAATCACATTCTTTAGCATTTACCTAAAGTTGTTGAAAAATCTTGTTCATACAAAAGACTGCACATACATGGATGTAATAGTTTTATACATAATTACCCAAACTTGGAAAACAATAAAGATGTCCTTCAGCAGGTGAATGGATACTGTGCTGCATCACCAATAATGGACTATGATTCAGTACTGAAAAGCAATGAGTTATCAATCCAGGAAGACAAGGAAGAACCTTAGCTGCCAATCGCTAAGTGAAAGAAGTCACTCTGAACAGGGTACATACTGTATGATTCCAACTCTGACATGCTGGGAAAGACACAAAAGTGGAGACAGTAAAATGATCAGTGGTTGCCAGGGTTTAAGAGGAAGAAAATATTGAAAAGGCAGAGCACTGAGAATTTTTAGGTTGGGGCCATGAAACTACTCAGCATGATGCTATAATGGTGGATTTGTAATTCACTTGTGCAAATTTGTAGAATCCACAATACAAAGAGTAAACCCTAATGTAAACTATGAACTCTGGATGATGATGTGTCAATGTCAGTTCATCAATCATAACAAATGTGCCCCTCTGCTGGGGCATGTTGACAATGAGGAGGCTCTGCATTTGTGGAAATCTGGGTATATGGGAAAACTCTACCTTCTGTTCAATTTTGCTATGAACCTAAAATTGAATTTAAAGTCTATTTTTAAAGAAAAGGTAAGGTTTTGTATTCACATAGTCACAGTTAAGATTAGCAAGAATCTGGACATTTGTCTTTAACATTAAATTGAATATTTTTAAAACTACCAAAAGCTTGACCCATGTATGTCACTAGGTACTAACGTGTTTGCCCAAAGTTATTCACCTTCTTCCTTTGCCAGGCATCTTAATGTAAGTATGTTCCCCCAAAGAGAAATTTGATCACACGTGGGACGGATTCTCACAGAACTCTTTGTACCAGTTAACATTAACGCAGAGAAGACAATTTGGAAAGTCACCATGCAAATTAGCTGGATACATATGGAGAAAATGTGTACATCTGCATGTGCAAATACAACAGAGGAAGAGGGTGACTGATGGGAAATGTAGGGAAACGCTGAGGAAACAGCAAATGGTGGGTGTTTTCCTGCCTGGCTGCTCTTCCCAGTCGAGATAGGCTGTGTGACTCTCATCGGCACTGCCGGAAAGCATATCTTTCATGTACCTGTTCTGGACACTATTGTGACATATGGATGGTTAGAATCCAAAAAGAAAGTTGACAATGGAAAACTGTTAGTTGCTTAGTCATGTCTCACTCTTTGCAACCACATGGACTGTAACCCAGCAGGCTCCTCTGTTCATGGGAATTTCCAGGCAAAATACTGGAGTGGGTTGCCATTTCCTTCTCCAGGGGTCTTCCCAACCCAGGGATTGAACCCACATCTCTATCTCCTACATTCGCAGGCAGGTTCTTTACCACTAGTGCCACCTGGGAAGCCTGGAGCTCTAAATCAGAACACTTAAAAACACTTTACATATGACCAATAAAGGTAGAGAAAACAGTAGGAAAAGGTTCTTTATGTTTAATTTAAATGTACTAACTGTTCCCATCTTTATCCCAGAGAAATTTATAGTTACTTTTATTTATTGACTGCTGCTGCTGCTAAGTTGCTTCAGTTGTGTCCAACTCTGTGTGACCCCATAGATGGCAGCCCACCAGGCTCCTCCGTCCATGGGATTTTCCAGGCAAGAACACTGCAGTGGGGCGCCATCGCCTTATTTATTGACTAGCGACACTTTAAACTCACTACCACCAAAGAAACACATATAATGGTATAGATTTATGATAGTGTGTACATAAATAACATAAGGGAGAAATAACAACTAACAACAAAAGTTCACTCTTTAGAGCTCAGACTCTGCAATTAGGTTGGTTAATTTCAAACTCTGAATTCGATTTACAAACTGGGTGATCTTGAACAACTTATTCCATCACTTAGGCCCTGTTCCCTAAGCATTAATATGGACATAAAAGAGCATCTACTTCAGAGCATTTCTGTAAGGATCAGATGAATGAACTCATGTGAAGGGCATAGAACAATGCTTGACGTATAGTGAGCAGCGGTTACTACTGTAATTCTAACAGCTACTCTTACTAATTACTGGAAGGCAAACACAGTCACATGAAATGATAGTAAGTTCCTGAGAATCAACTGCACCATGGCTTCTTTCTCTGTGCCTCTCTTCTGTCCAAAAATCATTGCCACTGTAACCACTTGGTGGTACTTCTCTAATAACAGAAGTAACACAGCAAAAGTAAAACAGCAAAGAGCGAGAAAGCAAGAGACAGATAGTGATAGAAGTCTTTCCCCCTAACCCTGCTTCATAAATCCCGAGGGATGAGAGAAAAGAAAAGAGAAGGCAAAACCTGGAGCCGGCAGTCAGGGGACCTGAACCAAACAGTGTCAGGAGCTTTGCCTCTGCAGCAATGTTCTGACCTCTGCATATTTATATTCCTACTTCACACTCTGATTTGCTTCATGAGGCAGAGCTGCTGTGTCTTATCAATTAAAATAGGTGCCCAAACTCTCAGCTGTGAGTTTCTCATGACTCCTGGTTTCAATGTGATGCATTTTTATTTCCTAGCAAATGTCAGTTTTCATCAGCTGAAATGTCCTCATGGCATAATATGACTTGAAGATATGCGAATACCTCCTTACCAGACACTTCTATAATTAAGTAGAGGTCTTGGGTAAGGAGGTACTCCCTAATTACTTCTGAGATAATCGGGAGAAATCACACTTGATTACATGCTGTACATTTGCTTCAGGAAGTTCAGAGCCATAGGGCTTCAGGCAAGCAGGATCCCAAGCTTCTCTTTCCCTGAAACCTACTTCCTCTCTTTCCTCTCAGCTTCTTCACAGCATCTTCTCCCTCTTTATATTCATGCTTCATAGAAAGTCAAGAACATTGCTTTGCATTATAAATGGACCACCAACCAGACTGAGTGCAAACGCAGCACAGTTCTAAAGACAACCAACAGTCAAATCTAAGGAAAAAAAGACAGGTGTCAGGTGGCTTTAATGGGGAATTATTGGGAAATGTCACCAAGTACAGGCTTCACTGTTAAAGGGAACTTGTCAACTAGGGGGGAAGTGATAAGGATAGCATCTGGCTTGTACACAAGAGGGTTTTAGTGCTACTAACTGAATTGAAGAGAAATCTCTAAAGACCTACAACCAAGAGAACTGGAAGTCATAAATCCATTTTTATATACTGTCATCTGTCAGTACCTTTGGACTAGCTTAAGTTAATCACTCTTATTTTGATTTGTAATTGTTAAAACTTTATGTTACTTTTAATCGAACAGGGTGTGGCATTAAGCCACACCTCTGGACTGTCATCAAACACTGAAACTATAAAATCAGGAGACCATTCTGAATGAGTGTATGTGGTTTGCCTCAATCGCTTCTACTGTCCTGACTCGGGTAAAAATGCAGGAAGGAAGGCTCCACTTAGTGAGTTTCTCTATCCCTGATTTGTAGGTCTCCATGGGTTTTCTACTTAGATACAGAAACAACAATTAAATTCTCTGTTGTGATCGCAGGGGTCTGGGGAAGGGTGTCAGAGGTCTCTTTGGTGCTGACACCTACTAAAGTAGAAGAGAATCAGGCCCACATTGCAGTGCTTGATGTCTGAAGCGACTGAAATGGTGACTGGAGGTTTTACCCTCAGCTTGTGCTTTACAAATGGGGATTGTCTATTTAGCTGGAGCCACAAGGCCACAGAAAGTGCTTTGAGGTCAAATGGTTTGGCCTTTCTAACTCTGCATTTACCAGGAATTGCACGAAGACTGCACCCTGTTTTCAGGACGCTTGATCTTCAGAGACAATTTAATTAATTGTCACTGTCTTGCAGCTCTTCACAGGGGAAGGGTAGAGCCTTAAAATCCTATGAAAGTGTTCACACTTGAAACACAAAAATGGGTCATTTAGATCATGGATATGACAAATGGTTCGAATGGAATCTAGGACTGTGCAAGAGATAGTAACAGGGGAATGTAGTACCTGATTTACTAACATTAACAGCAAGAAGAATAATTTTAAGACTAAATCAGAGCTCTGTACTATCCAAAAAATCATTCAAACTGCTTATATTTGATAGTTATTTATTATGCAGATCAATGAACAGCATAGTAAGCTGCCCCTCCTCACTCTAATGTTGTTGTTTCAAGATAAAACTTTAGCAAACAAGTGACCATTAACACTTATTCTCTGTCCTACAGTCACAAACCACGAAGAACATCTTACTCAAGTTCCTGGGATCAATATAACTGCCATATCTTCCAGGTTAGATATTTGGTCGACAATACGTATCATGGGCTTCCCAGGTGGCTCAGCAGTAAAGAATCCATCTGCAATGCTAGAGACGGCCTGCAATGCAGGAGATGCAGGTTCGATCCCTGGGTGGGAAAGGAAATGGCAGCCCACTCCAATATCCTTGCCTGAAAAATCTCATGGACTGAGGAGCCTGGTGGGCCACAGTTCATGGGGTCACAAGAGTTGCACACAGCTTACCATCTAAGCCACCTGTCTATTTCATCACTTCTGTCTATTTCAGGCCCCAGCTTCTGTGCTGGAGGATTTATAGGCTCATGCTAGGAAGGAGTGTTCAACTTAATTAGAATTCACCTGTCCTTGGGGCTGATACGTTAGCAGGGAGAAGAGGCTGGTGCACTTGTGTTAGAGGACAGTGTAGATGAGTTGTGTTGGTGCTAAAGGACCCTAGACATGGCCACACAGGACATGAGCACAATAAGAGGTGGAATGAGTTACAGGCCCTTGTACTGGTTTGCACTGCACTGCTGGCCTGCAGGGTACACAATACAAATTGGGATCTGTTTCTAATAAACAAAACACATCTTGAAATCTGTAAATTAATTAAAAGGCAACTGTAGCAAACCAGTAGGCCAAAAAGGAAAAAGCAGGAGACTCACCTGTGTAAAATTATACCTTAAACCTGTATACTCTGCATCTTACATCTCAATATGCTACAATTACAAAGGAAAAGAAAGAGTGGTTTTTTAAAGCAGCAGCATGCAGGATCAATCCAGTTGGAATCATAAAACAAGGCCAAGTCACAGGATCATGGGCTCAAAACACCCCAAGTTACATCGCAAGCATCATGGTTTAATTTTCTTTGACTTCACTTCATTTTGTTTCTGGAATTGGCATTTAAAATTTCTGAACATAGAAAACAACATTTCAAACACACTGCTTCTGTCTGATCTAATGTCTCCATTCCTCAACCAAAGTGCCTGCATAACACATTTTTTTCTTCAGCAATTGATCAATTGAAGATTAAGGAATTTGGCAACAGACACCCAAGGTGACAGGACAATAATGTACTTGAAGTGTCACAGAACACAGGCAGGATTCCCTAGGGCTGTGAGTGAAATGCATTCTTCTTTGGCTAATGAGTTCTGAAAAAGCACCACGGGTCCTAGAGACATACTCTATTAGTAAAATGGCTCCAAGAAATGAAATCACACAAATATTGGAAGTTTGTCCTAATCTGAAGCAAAATTTCTACAGTCTTACTGTCTACACAGTTAATATTGTCAGGTTTTTAAAAGTACATATGTTACTAGCCTATTACCTTCTATTGGTTTGCTATGCCACACAAGACAGGCAATTAAGGGATGTGCAAAGTGGAAACTATATTGGCGCAAGTGAATATTCACACACATAACACAGACTTCATAAACATCATCCATTATCTATCATTCATTTCTTGCAGATTTTGGCAAAGATGTACTCTGCCTTTTCTTTAAACCTAATTTGAATAGTACATTTTAAAAAATCAGTCAGAAACAACAAATGCTGGAGAAGGTGTGGAAGAAAGGGAACCCCCTTGCACTGTTGATAAGAATGCAAATTGACATGGCCGCTATGGAGAAGAGTATGGAGATTCCTTAAAAAACTAGGAATAAAACTACCATACTACCCAACAATCCTGCTACTGAGCATATATCAAGGAAACGATAATCAAAAATGACACATGTACCCCAATGTCATGTGTGTGTGTGTGTGTGTGTGTGTGCGTGCGTGCATGCATGTGTCTCAGTCCTGTCTGATTCTCTGTGATCCCATGGACTATAACCCACCAGACTGCTCTGTCTATGCCATTCCCCAGGCAAGAATACTGAAGTGGGTTGCCATTCCTCCTCCAGGAGGTCTTGCTGACTCAGGGATCAAACTTGGGTCTCTTGCACCTCCTGCATTAGCATGTGCGTTCTTTACCAGTGAGATACCTGTTCATTGCAGCACTATTTACAATAGCCAGGACAAGGAAGCAACATAGATGTCTATCAACAAATGATGTATAAGGAAGTTGTGATACATATGCACACTGGAATACTACTCAGTCATAAAAAGGAATGTATCCGAGTCAGTTCTAATGAGGTGGATGAACCTAGAGCCTACTATACACAGTGAAGCAAGTCAGAAAGAGAAAGACAAATATTGCAGATTAACGTGTATGTGTATGTGTATATGTGTGTGTGTGTGTGTGTGTGTGTGTGTATATGGAATCTAGAAAGATGGTATTGATGAACTTATCTGCAAGACAGCAATGGAGATGCAGACAGAGAAGAGACTTGTAGACTCAGTGGGGGAAGGAGAGGGTGAGACAAACTGAGAGAATAGCACTGAAACATATGCATTACCATGTATAAAATTAGACAGCCAGTGGAAATTTGCTATAGGATGCAGGGAGCTCAAATCCGATGCTCTGTGACAACCTAGAGGGGTGGGAGGGAGGTTCAAGATGGAGGGGACATGCATATATCTATGGTTGATTCATGTTGATATATGGCTGAAACCAACACAATCAGTTCAGTTCAGTTGCTCAGTCATGTCCGACTCTTTGCAACCCCATGGACTTTAGCACACCAGGCTTCCCTGTCCATCACCAATTCCTGGAGCTCACTCAAACTCATGTCCATTGAGTCAGTGACGCTATCCAACCATCTTATCCTTTGTCGTCCCCTTCTCCTGTCTTCAATCTTTCCCAGCATCAGAGTCTTTTTCAATGTGTCAGTTCTTTGCATCAGGTGGTCAAAGTACTGGAGTTTCAGGTTCACAGTGGTCCTTCCAATGAATATTCAGGACTGATTTCCTTTATGATTGACTGGTTGGATCTCCTTGCAGTCCAAGGGACTCCCAAGCATCTTCTCCATCACTACAGTTCAAAAATATCAATTCTTTGGTGCTCAGCTTTGATTATAGTCCAACTCTCACATTCATACATGACTACTGGAACAATCATAGCTTTGACTAGACGGACCTTTGTTGACAAAGAAATGTCTCTGTATTTTAATATGCTGTCTAGGTTCATGGGGTTGCAAGAGTCGGACACAACTGAACTGAACTGAACATCTAACATTCTAGAAAGTTATATACAGTAGCCGCCCCACCCCAAACCTGGAGTTTCACATTCTGACATTTCACTGACCAATGGTCAGCCATGGTTTAAAAATATTATATGGTAAATTCCAGGAATAAATAATTTGTTAAGTTTTAAACTGCATCCTCTTCTGAGTACTGTGATGAAATCCCACACCGCTCCACTCCATCCCACTTGAGATTCCCCAATCATCAACATAGCCATGACTCAATGATCCAGGGTTACCCTGAGGCACATGATCCTCCTCATGACATATTGTCCAGGATACATGGTAGCCCAGTGTTACATTACAATACGTGTATCATTCACCTCAATTTGACTCATCACACAGGCATTTTATCACCTCATATCATCACAAGAAGGGTTCGTACAACACAATAAGACATTTTGAAAGAGAAAAACAATATTTACATAACTTTTCGTACAGTATATTGTTGTAACTGTTTTTTTTCTTAGTTATTGGTGTAAATCTCTTACTGTGCCTAATTTATAAATTAAACTTTATCATAGTCATATACGAGTAAGAGAAAATATAGGGTTCAGTACTATCTGTGCTTTCAGGCATCCACAGCGGTCTTGGAATGCCTCTACTGAGGATAAGAGGAGACTACCATAGTTATTTGGGGAATTATCTTGTCTTGTTTTTAACTTAAAAGGGATCCTTGAAAAAATTAACAGCCAGTTTCTCATCAGAAACCTGGATGCCATGGCATGGAGGGGAGGGGTAGGTAGTGAGACGATGTATTTAAAATGCTGCAAGAAAATAAAACTGTCAACCAGTCTTTCTTTGCCTGTTCTACTGCTGCTTCAGTATTCTCTTTGTCATCTCTTTAATTTTCAAAAATTTGACTATAATGTGTCTCAATGGGGATCTCTGAGTTTATGCTATTTTGAATTTGTTCAATTTTGCCTTTCATCAAATTAGGATGTTTTCTGCCATTATTTCTTCAAATATTATTTTATTCCCTTGCTGTATCTCCTCTCTGCTGGGACTCCAGTTAAGCCTGTGTTGGTATGCTTGCTGGTGTCCTACAGGTCTCTCAGGCTCTATTCATCCTTTTTCACTCTTTTTTTCTTTTTGCTCATCAAACTCAATAATTCCAATCAACTCACCTTTAAGTCAGCTAATTCTTGCTTTGCTTCATCAAATCTATGGCTGGAACCCACTAGGCAATTTTTTATTTTGGTTATCTCACTTTTCAACTTCAAAATTCTATTTGATTCCTTTTAATTATTTCTATCCTTCTATTGATATTCTCCATTGTCCCACCAGTACCACTGTCATTCTGGTCTCATTTACTTCCTTTACCATCATATTCTTTAGTGCTTTAAACCTATTCAACATGTAAAATATATTCTTATTGAAAATTCCAACCTCTGGGCTTTTTCAGAGAGAAAAAATTCTGTTAATATCTTTTCTTACTGTGAATGAGCCACATTCGCCTGGTTCTCTGAATATATTTTTCTGTTGTTAAAAATTAGACATGTTGAATTCTATAATGTGGTAACTTTTAAAATAAGATTGTCCCTTCTCCCTAAGATTTGTTAGTGCTTATAGTGGTTTATGGGATCTTCCCTGGTGGCTCAGACGGTAAAGCATCTGCCTACAATACAGGAGACCTGGGTTCGATCCCTGGGATGGAAAGATTCCCTGAAGAAGGAAATGGCAAACCACTCCAGAACTCTTACCTGGAGAAACCCCATGGACAGAGAAGCCTGGAGGCTACAGTCCATGAGGTCACAAAGAATTGGACACGACTGAGCAACTTCACATTTATAGTGGTTTATAGTTTGTCTAGTGACTTCTCTAAACTATTTTTGTAATGACTGTAAGTTTATCGTGTTCTCTAAGGTCCCTGTTTCCTTAGCTGAGGGGCCGAGAGGGGCGCCGATTACTTTGCTAGTCTTGGCAAGAGTAAGGGATGTTATGAGTGATAAAGAGAGGCATTAGAGCCAGTTCTGAAAGATCCCTGGCGAAAGAAATGGCAACCCAGTCCACTATTCTTGCCTGGAAAATCCCATGGATGGAGGAGCCTGGCAGGCTACAGTCCATTGGGTGTCACAAAGAGTCGGACACGACTGGGCAACTTCACTTTCACACATTGATAAAGGACTCATTTCTACAAAAATACATAAATATCTGCCTAACAACAGAGCATCAAAAAACATGAGGCAAAGAAAATGATAGAACTGCAAGGAGAAATACATGAATCCACAATTATAATCAGAGACTTCAATATCACTCTATCAAAAATGGACAGGTCCACCAGGAAGACACACAATAATTAATGACATGCACAACTTCATTTATACACTGGACTGGACTGACATTTATACAATACTTCATCCAGCAACAGCAGATCTCTGGCATACCTTGGAGATACTGTGGATTCAGAATCAAACCACCAAAATGAAATGAATATCTTAAGAAAATGAGTCACATTAATTTTTTGGTTTCTCAGTGCACATAAAAGTTATGTTTACAATATACTGTAATCTATTAATAAGTGTGCAATAGCATTATGTCAAAATAATGTACATATCCTGATTTTAAAATGCCTTGATAAAAATGCTAACCATTATCTTAGCCTTCAGTAAGTCATAATCTTTTTGCAACAGTAATATCAAAGATCAAAGATTACCGTAACATGTAACAAAAACATAGGAAATCTTGTGAGAATACCAGTATGTGACACTGACATACAGTGAGCAAATGTTATTGGAAAAATGATAGACTTGCGTACACAGGGCTGGTACAAATGATCAGTTTGTAATACATGCAATATATAGGAAGTACAATAAAGCAAAGCACAATAAGATGAGGTATGCCTTTATATATTCCTCTCAATCACACAGAACACTCATCAAGATACACTACATTTGATTGCATAAACACCTGAACAAATTTAAAAGACTAAAAACTATACGAAGTATGCTATCAGATCATAATGGAATTAGGCTAGAAATCAATAACAGAAAGATAGCTGGAAACCCCCTATTACAGAATGTTTATAATATCCACATATTCATATGTTGAAATCCTGAGCCCTAAAGTGACAGTTATTAGCACGTAGGGCCTTCAACTCAATGGACATGAGTTTGACCAAACCCTGGGTGATAGTGAAGGACAGTAACCTGGAGGGTTACAGTCCATGAAGTCTCAGAGAGTCAAACATGACTTGGCAAATGAACAACAAAGGGCCTTAGGAGTGATTAGATCACGAGGATGCATCTTTCATAAATGAGATCAGTGCCCTTATAAAATAGATCACAGAGATCTCCCTCAGACCTTCCACCACTGTGAGGACTCAGTGAGAAGATGACCATCTATTAATATTTGAAAAGATCACTAAAATTAATAACACTTTAGACCGACTAAGAAAAAAGATAAGATACAAATTCCTATTATTAAAAAGTAAATAGAGGACATCATTATTGATCTTATGGACATTAAAAGGATAGTTAAGAATATTACAAATAATTTTATACCCACAAATTTGATAACCTAGGTGATATGCACAAATTTCTTAGAAGCCACAATCCACCAAAATTCACACAAGGAGAAACATGTATTCTGAATAGATATGTGTGTGTGTGTGTGTATGTGTGTGTGTGTATAAGAAAAGGAATCAATAATAATCAATAACCTTCCCAAACAGAAAGCACTAGAGCCAGATGATTTCATTGATGAATCCTAACAAACATTTATGGAAGAAATTATTCCAAGTCTCTAAAGCCCTTTTCAGAAGATAGAGGAAATGCTTCTAACTCATTCTGATGCCAGAATTATACTAATAAAAAGATAAAAGCAAAGATATAACAAGAAAGGAATAACTATAATCTAATCTCCCTCATGAATGTACATTCAAAGTTCCTCTACAAAACACTAGCAAATCAAATCCAAAGTATTATACACCATGACCAAGTAGAACTTACTCCTGATATACAAGGCTGGTTCAATATTTGATAATCTGTAACACATTATTGACTGTGGGATTTTTGTAGAAACTAATGCCTGTGGCCAGCAGATTCCTACATAAGTTAATACTGAAAAGTCTCTGGTCAATAATGTTCAGGTAACAAAAGACATGTTGATACATCTCTGCTCAATAAGTAGTTAACATAATTCACTAAATCAAGAGGCTCAAGAAGAAAAATTATATGATTGTATCAATAGATGCAGAAAAATCACCTGATAAAACCTCAACACCCTCTTGATGAAAAAAAAAAAACAACTCTGAAAACTAATATTGTCTAGCTTTAAAGATATCATCTATTAAAAACTACAACTAACAGGACACTGGTGAGAAACTAGTTGCTTCCCAACTAAGATCAAGCATCAAGGTGAGGATGTCTACTTTTATTACTCCTATTCATCATTGTACTAGAAGTCATAGCTCACACTGGAATAAAACATGAAAAGGCACTCTTAATGTTGGAACGTTGCTGTTCAGTCCCTAAGTCATAGCCAACTCTTTGTGACGCCATGCATGGACTGTAGCCCGCCAGGCTCCTCTGTCCATGGGATTTCCCAGGCAAGAATACTGGAGTGGGTTGCCATTTCCTCCTCCAGGGAATCTTCCCCACCCAGGGATTGAACCCATGTATCCTGCATCTCCTGAACTGCACGCAGATTCTTTACCACTGAGCCACCAGGGAAGCCAACACAATAAAATTGTACAGATTTGGAAAGAGATAACTGTGACTATTTGTAGATGACATGCTTTTCTATGTAAAAAAAAAATCCAAAGAATCAAAACCAACAAAAACTCCTGGAGGTATTAAGGATTAGAATAAGGTTTCAGGATGTAAGATTTTTATTTTAGCATGAAATAAAAATAAATGCTTAAGTATAAATTTAACAAAATATGTACAAGCTCTATGTGAGGAAAACTACAAATCTGTGATAAAATAAAGAAGATCTAAGCAAACAGAAAAACGTAGGTACATGAGAAGGAACACTTGATACTGTCAAGATATTAGGTCTTTCCAATTTGATTTACAAATTCAATGCAATTCTGGCAAGTTTACTTTTATTGTGGTAAAATATATCATGAAGTTAACCATCTTAACTTGTTTTAAGTGTACAATTCAGTAGTGTTAAATCTATACTGTTGTGGAACAGACGTCCAGAAATTTTTATCTTATAAAATTGAAACGCTATACTCATTGAGCAACTCCCTTTTGCCTCCTCCTCTAGCTCCTGATAAGTACCACCCCAGAGTTTGAGCACCCTGCAAAAGACATTGCTAAGATGTACAATAGATCTCTAGAACTTATTCATCAAATCTATCTACCACATAGCGCCTACAGATAATACAATACTGCACACTTCAAAGTAATCAAGATTTCTTTTAATAAATGAAATGTATAAATAAACTGTGGTGTGTCCAGAGTTTGGATGGAGTATTATTCAGCAAAAAAAGGAAATGAGTGATCAAGCCATGAAAAGACATGGAGGAAGCTTAAACATATATTATTGTATATAGTGAAAAAATAATCTGAAAAGGCTATGTACCGAATTATTCCAACTAAATGACATTGTAGAAAACACAAAACTATGGAGATAGCAAAAAAAAAAAAAAAAAAAGTTCAGCCAGGGGTGGGATAAAAAGGCAGAGCGCCGAGGATTTTTAAGGCAATGAAACTATTCTGTAAGATACTACAATGGCAGACACATGTCATTATACATCTGTCAAAATGCAGAGAATTTCACACACAAAAAGACAACCCTAGTGTAAACTATGGATTTAACTAATAATAATGCGTCAATATTGGCTTATCAATTTTAACAAATGTACCGCATCATGCATGATGTTTAAGGAAATTGAGGATTGTGTTAGGAGGGTATATGGGACTCTACTTTCTGCTCAATTTATCTGTAAATCTCAATCTGTTCAAAAGAATAAAGTCTATTAGTTTAAAAACAAAAAGTAGGCTGAAAGAACTTGGATGAGGCAGGTGTACTGTGGCTATGTCCCTGCAGTGACCAGATGGCCCCTAAGTTATCATGTCACCACCAGGCCCAAGCGCCTGTAACAAGCTGGCACCTGATGAGAACTGGCCCACTCCTGTGCTTGCTCGGGCACCTCCATGTAAACCCGACACCTGGTCGCTACAGGACTCACGCAGTCATGACCATGAGGCCACAATTCAAAAGGGCCTTCTTTCAAGTGCTGCCTGCGAGAACCACAGCTCATCTGTCAGGCAGGGTCAAGGTGGACTACACGGTAGCGAGTTCTCATGGCTGGGGATTTGGAACAACAGGAACTTGAGAATGAGAACTCAGGTTTACAGAGCAGATCCATGTGTATGAAGCTTCTGGGTTCATACAGAGTCCAGACACGACAACTAACCTCCCCGGGGCCACACAGTCAGAAAGTGACTTAGAGGGGACAACACTCAGGCGGTTTGCCCCTCACCCTGCAGGCCCAAGCCATGACATGAATGTTCTCTGGTTTTCCATGTTTCACAGTTATCAAGTACTTCCCACAAAGTCTACCCACTGTGACAGGATAGAGAACCTGGTTTCTGAGAATGCAGAGTGCTAATCAGGCATCAGGGTTTGTCCCAAGCATTTTACTTTCAGTAACTTATTCAGTTTCCACAGCAGCTTTATGATCAGCCATCTCCATCGGAAGCAACTTAGTTTCACATCAAAAGAAATTTGGTTGGCACTGCCATAGTTGTACAAAATAAGAGAACTAGGAAACATTGTCTCTTTTTCTGAGGAGCCCAAATTTTTCTGGGATTGCACACAAGGAGGGTGGGAAAGATGGCTTCCCATCACATTAACTGCTTTGGATATTCCTGCTTTTACCAGGGTACTCCTGTACTTTAAAGAGTCATACTTGTGAGTCATTTATCAACTGAAGAAATCTTGAACAAAGGCAAGAAATTTCACTGAGCAGTGATGCACCATGGATATCTTTATAGCATACACATGACTATTCAAAGTATAAACACACACTTTTATCCTATAAGCTATGCAGTAGCAGAAAACAAAAACCATATAGTAAAGGAAGAGAATTAAAGCTATTACATACAAGCCGCATGGCTACCTCAGTCAGTAGAGCATGAGAGTCTTAAAGACATTAAATACAGAGAATGGAGACCTAACATACGGATTAATGGCATGCTTGAAAGAAAATTCCTGAACAAATGTTAACAGCAATATTGAGAGAAGACAATAGAGTTTTCAGAAGCTGAACAAAAACGTTAATCTTCAGATGAAAAGGTCTTATCAGGGTCAAAACAAAATTAACAAAACTTGTTCAATATCTGAATGTGAATGGTTGGCATTTTGAATTTCAAACATTAAGAATGCCATGGACTTTCAGGGAAGAAAAGAGAGTATTTGCCTCAAAGGCACAAAAATCAGGCTTCTCCTGAATGTCAGAGTAACAGGAAATAAAAGAACAGAACATAATACCATAAAGGGAAAAAGTTGTGTTTGACTCAGTAACTCCATATCAAGTCTTACGTGAAAGCCACAGAAATCAATATAATTATATATACACTCTGAAGATTCCACCCTCTCTGAAAGGATTCAACATTCAAAAAATTAATCAAAATAAAACCTTTGAAATAGAAGTATATAGTAGAATTCCTGAAGGTGAATGTGGAAATCAACTAAATATAAGTAAATCTGAATAATTACTGTAGATATGGTATAAAACTACTGCAAACATTAGCAATTCAAATTTCAACTTATTTCGTTTTTGAAAAATAATTGAAAAAAATACTTTAGTTCAACAGTCCCTCCCTTCCAAATATATGCTGAAAACAAACATTTGAAAAGGTTGACTATGGTTTGCAGTAAAACATCAAGGATCTTTCATCATGTTGAGACTTATTTCTCTAATTTATGATGTGTACTGTGATGGAAGTAGAGTTATTTATTAAAGTTTAACTCTTGCCTGAGTATAAACTCCACAAAGGGATTGTGTCTGTGAATCATGCATGATACCTCAAACAGTGCCTGGTACATATTAAATACTTCACACATGTTTGTACTATCAATTTATAAATGAATGGAACTTACCTGGGAAATTTCAAGTTTCCCAAAGGTCCCCACTGGTGGTACCTCTTATGAAATCCAAAGTCTTTTGGAAGCGGTTCTGTAGTGTGAACTGACTGTACCTGTAATTAGACAGACAACAGGATGAGTGTTGGAGAAAAAAGTAACTCAACTTACTTAAAGGATGAAAGGGAAGTCACGAAGCAAAGTATACACAGGTGAAGGTCAACTTCTCACTAAGTAGTATTTCCTGATCTGGCTTTTGTTTAAGTTCCTCAAGTCTGTCAGGCCTGAAGAGTGGGACTGAAAAGCACTGATGAGAGAGAAGTCTCTGTCTGATCATGACAGGTTTGTACACAGATGTCAGTGAGCTGCAGAGAGCAGTTTTTTGAAAAAGTCCCTGCGAGTGTGACCAGCCTTCCGCCCTGGGAAGACCTTTGGAGCCAGTGCTCCTAGTTTTGTAGGGTTGTTCAGTGTGGTCCTTCAGGGTGCCAGGGCCACCAGGATGGCTGTGCATGCAGAACAAGGAGTGTACCTCCTACAGTTTTTGACTGAACATGACC
>SJXQ01002952.1:0-29262 GCA_006408695.1 Aepyceros melampus | reverse complement strand
GTGCACCTCCTCCGTTCCTACACCCTGTCTGAGCACTCCGAGGTGACGATGCTGGGAGGATTGCTCTTTGCTTAATGGGATCAACTGGGCACTCACCCCGTGGCACTGGCCATGCTTTCCTCCACCCTGTTCACATCACCAGCCCAGGAACCACTACACGCTGCTCTGCATACGCTGGTTTTCTCCCGCTTACAGCCAGTGCAGTGGAACCAGTGTGCTAGGTTTGTGGGGCTCCTCCTCCTGACCTCGTTCACACAGCCCTGCCCCATTTCATCAGTGAACTCTCTGTTCACTGATGGTTTGCTCTGTTCAGAGCCTGCCGACTTCCACCTCGATACTAAGGGTGTGAAGATTCTCCTGTGTGGTCTGTTCATATCCTCACAGAGGAAGCAAGGACCTCCTTTTCTCCTCTGCCCTTCTCACCTCCCTCGTGTGTCCCATCTCTGCACCGACATCAGAGATCATTCTCTTTCCCTGTTCACTTTTGTAGTTCAGTTTTCCCACTGCACCGAGTGTGTGGGGCTCTTTCTATTTACCATGTTCACATTCCTGCCCAGGTACTTCATGGTACTCGCAGGTGGTTCCTAATCGTCTTTATCCTGTTCACTTCCTTTATCCACTGCCACTATTACAGTTACAGTATACAGGGCTACTGTTCTTTACACAGAAAACTCTGGTGAGTTACAGCAGCACATGGATGGGGCAGGGTTCTTTCTTTGCTCCATGAGAATACTCTGCTCAATGACATCACTGTACTGATGCAGCCGAAATGCACCACATCCTCAGGTCACACCCCTGGTCCAGCTAACCCTCCACAGTGGGTAGGGGTTCCTCTATTGCCTCATTAATATTCTTGGCCAAGTCACACCACTGGTTATGGGTCAGGGCTCATCCTCTATGCCCAGCTCACTGGGCCCTGTTCCCACTTCCCTCTTGTGAGAGATGCTGGGTCTTTCTCATGTTGCCTATAAACTTGCATCATCCTTTGTAACTGCAGGCCCTATGCGCTTTGCCCCAATCCCATATCCTGTCCATTTACACCATCGCACTGACGCAGTGATCCAGAGTTCTTCCCCATGACCCCATTAGCACACCCTGCACAGTATTCAGTACTGATGGGAGAGGGAGCTTCATTCTCCTTGTGCCCATCACATGCTTCATCATTTACACCACCACACAGATGATGCTGGGCCTGTTTTCTTTGCCAGGTCATGTTCCCTGTTCAGAGTCACCCCCATACTGCTGGTATGAGCATGGGTCTCACTTCCTGTACACCTCTTCCATCCAGGAACTGATGGTGCAGGTGTCCCTGTTGCCGTGCCCATATTTGGGGCTTCTCATCTCTGCCCCTTTCAGAAATCTTCTCAAGTGACATCACTTCACTGATTAATTGCGGACCCTCCTCCATTCCCCATCACCTCATTGCTCTGACAGAGCAGGGTTCTTCGTCCTTGCCTGTCCACATCCCCTGCAGTTACTCCATTGCATTGACAGTACAGGGGTCTTACTGACTGGCCCGATCATCTCTCCTCCTGCCCAGGTGCAGTTTGCCAAACGATCAGGGAAGCACCTCTCCGCGGTTTCACTTTACCAATGCATCTGGGGTGGGGCTTCTCCTCTCTACCCTACTCACACACATGCCCAGGCTGGAGACCCATTGCATTTACGGGACAGTACTACTCGTACTGACTGCATGTGTAGCCCCTGTCCAGTTGCTCCAATGAACTGATGATGGGAGCCCCTTTTCCTTTGCCCTTTTTACATCCCCGGCCAAGTGCACCACTGTAGGGATATGAGAGACCTATCTTCACTGCCTTGCTCATATTCCCTGTTCAATTTCTTTTTGCCTCATTCACAATCTGCCCCATTAATGCCCTGACAGTGCAGGGGGTCCCCCTCGTTGGCCTGGTCATGTGTTCCTTCCTAGTTCCTCCACTGGGACTGCAAGCACGGGCCTGCTCTCTCTCCATCTATATCCTGTGTCTAGTTCTGGCATTCTACTCCTGGGAGGGGGCATCTCCTCTTGCCTTGTTCACATTCCCTCTCCCTTGCAACACACAGCTCCTTTCTCTGCTCTGTTCACATCCTCTAACTACAAAACCGGTACACTGATTGTATGTACAAGCTCCATTTCTCCCAATCACATCTACCAATGTGCCCCAGGGCACTAATTGCACACAAGGACGCCTCTCTGTCCTGTTCATACATATTGCCCCAGTATCAAAAAGGCAGGAAGGTTGTTTATTTTGTGGGATCCAGTGGTCCCTCAGAGCAGTTTATGTGTGACAACCCCTAGGCAGTGGGACAAGCTCCAGAGAGTTGTCATCATTCTAGGGGAGGTACTTAGGTGACTGCTACTGCAGAGGTGAAGTGAGAGTAGAATATGGGATATAAGGGGCCCTAGAACTAGGAACTGATGGTGTCTCCCTCTGGTTGAGTGGGGCCTCCTCTATCCATCCAACAAAGGGAACTCACTCCTGTGTGAGTTCTTAAGATATCTAGCAGGTTTTTTTAATTGTTGAATTTTATAGATGGATTGGCCCAAATTTTTTTCATGAGGGACATTACCAATAGATAGGATTGTCTGGGGATGATACTTGGGAGGCTCGATGTTTCTCTGCAGAAGCTGACTATGAATGAGGAAAAGGTCCTAAATTAAGAAATGCCTCCTTGAGAATTCCCTGATGGTCCAGTGGTTAAGACTCAGTGCTTTCACTGCCATGGGCCTGGGTTCAATCTCTGGTTGTGGAACTAAGATCCCATAAGCCGTGCAGCAGAGCCCAAAAAGGGGGAAAAAAAAAGAAGAAGAAGAAAAGAAAATGCCCCCTTTCCTAGGAAAGGAAACCCTCCTACACTGTTGGTGGGCATGTAAATTGGTGCAGCCACTACAGAAAACAGAATGGAGGTTCCCCAAGAAAATAAAAATAGAGTTATGATCCAGCAATCCCACTCCTGGGCATATATAACAGAACAAAATTACAATTCAAAAACATACATTCACCCCAAGGTTCATAGCGTTTAGACATGGAGACAATCTAAATGTCCCTCAACGGATGAATGGATAAGGAAGATGTGATCCATATATATGATGGAATATTACTCAGCCATATAAAGAATGAAATAATACCAATGGGAATAACATGGATGGACTTTGAGAAGATCAGACTAAGTGAAATAATTCATAAAGAGAAAGATAAATACTGTATGATACCACTTATATGTGGAATCTGAAATATAACACAAGTGCACCTTCTGAAAAACAGACTCACAGAAAACAGACTTGTGGTTGCCAAGGGGGAAAGAGGTATGGGAGAAGGATGGAGTGGGACTTTGGGATTAGCATATGTGAACTATTATATATAGGATGGATAAACAATTATATCCTACTGTATAGCACAGGGAACTATATTCAATATCCTGTGATACACCATAATGGAGAGAATATGAGAATGAATGTATGTATGTGTATAACTGAATCACTCTGCTATACAGCAGAAATTAACACAACAGTGGAAATCAACTGTACTTCAATAAAGTAATTTTTCTTCAAAAAGAAAGTAATGCTTCCTTTCTGGAGTTTCAGTTTTTGAACTGGCCATCCAGCTATGAGATCTTGGTGAACCACCATTACCCATTGATACCCAAAGAGAGATTCAGATGGGGGGTCCCTGAGGGAGACGCTCAAGAAGCAGAGGAGGTTGCCCAGAGGAAAAAATGGCATAGTGGGTCAAGCTGGTCCCGGCTCTGATCAACTAAAACTTGCTTTTTGGTGGGTTAGTTGCTCTCAAGTCAACTGGGACAGCTATTCCCTCCCGGGCTTCCTGAACTGTGTGGGCTGAGCCATGAGAGAAAGAAAGGCAGCTTTCCAAGGGGGGTAAGTTCCTTGGATTGTGGGTCAAGGAGAGCAGACTCTGGGTTTGAAATGACTTTATGATCTTCAGGGTCAGAGTTTTCGACAAAGTAATAAAGCCACCCAACCATGCCAATTTTGTGTAATAATGCTTTGCCGCCTTCTGCTGTTTGCCATTTATCATTGGTCATCAGAGATTGTGGCTATGCTAGGGTGAGCCCATTTTCAGGCCATAAAAGTCCACTGTAGTAATAGCAGAGGTTCATTTCACACAGTCATTTTCTAGGAGCTCATCTGATCTGGCTAACCAGTGGCTCTTTTATCTATTTGACAGGTGTGCTGAGTACAGATGCGAATGTACTGAGAGGACAGGGAGGAGTCCAACTTGATGTCAAAACTTATCTCAGAGAACCTGAGGACCTCAGTTATTCCCACTGACTGCCTCATTTCTTAGACCATGAGTCAGAGTGTGGGGCCTGTAGTAAAGACTCTTACTAAGCCAGTATGTGCCCCTTTCCTGAAGGCTCTATACAAAGTCCTTTAAGATGGTTTGTATTTCTAGCTCCTCTGTTCATGAAATTCTTCAGGCAAGAATACTGGAGTGGGTTGTCATTTCCTTCTCCAGGGGATCTTCCTGAGCCAGGGATCGAACCCAGGTTTCCTGCATTGCAGGCAG
The DNA here is from genome assembly GCA_006408695.1 of Aepyceros melampus. Lineage (NCBI taxonomy): Eukaryota > Metazoa > Chordata > Mammalia > Artiodactyla > Bovidae > Aepyceros > Aepyceros melampus. The sequence goes on along the minus strand of SJXQ01002952.1, from coordinate 24,736 downwards.
AATCTTTACCATCTAAGCCACCAGAGAAGCCCATTTCTACCCTTATGAAACTTCAACTCTCTATTTCAATTTCTTGTTCACTCCTGACAGTTTCTACAAGTTGGGTGTTTAACAGAAATACCTGCAGCAGTGGCTTGGTTTGACCTCCCTTTCTAAGGCATCCTAGCTGACCTCCATGGGTTGGAGTCCACCTGTAAGAGGGCAATTCCGGCACTGACTGACTGATTTCTATGCTGTGTTCCTCAAATTAGGCTTTCAGAATGCTGAGCCACCGCAGCACTGAGAGGACTCCAGAGTGTTCTTGTGGTACTTCACAAATATTAATTAAATTAAGAACATCGGCAAGAGCTCTCGAAGGTACCAAGACCAAAATGCTCCTTAGTCTTCCATTTTGTTCATTCAACACTGTGCTGAAGGCCTCTAAGTATACAAACTTTTAGGGTCCACAAAGTCCAGGGACAAAGTATAACACAAATGAACTTATCTATGAAACAAAAAAACAGACTCCCAAACATAGAACAGACTGGAGGAGTAGGGCATGGAGAATGGATGGATTAGGAGGGTGGGATTAGCAGATGCAAATTACTACTTAGAGAATGGATAGCAATAAGGTCCTATTGTTCAGCACAGGGAACTATATTCACTAACCTATGATAAACTATAATGAAAAAGAATATATAAAAAAGAATGTTTCTCTGGGTCTAACTGAATCACTCTGTTGTACAGCCGAAATTAACACAACATTGTAAAACCATTCTCATTTCAGTCGGTCCGACTCTTCACCACCCCATGGACTGCAGCACACCAAGCCTCCCTGTCCATTGCCAAATCCCAGAGTTTACTCATACTCATGTCCATTGAATCCGTGATGCCATCCAACCATCTCATCTTCTGTCGTCCCCTTCTCCTCCTGCCTTCAATCTTGCCCAGCATCAGGGTCTTTTCAAATGAGTCAGTTCTTTGCTTCAGGTGGCCAAAGAAATGGAGTTTCAGCTTCAACATCAGTCCTTCCAATGAACACCCAGGACTGATCTCCTTTAGGGTGGACTGGTTGGATCTCCTTGCAATCCAAGGGACTCTCAAGAGTCTTCTCTAACACCACAGTTCAAAAGCATCAATTCTTCGGCACTCAGCCTTCTTTATAATCCAACTTTCACACCCATACATGACTACTGGAAAAACCATAGCCTTGACTAGATGGACCTTTATTGGCAAAGTAATGTCTCTGCTTTTCAATATGCTATCTAGGTTGGTCCATAGCTTTTCTTCCAAGGAGAAAGTGTCTTTTAATTTCATGGCTGCAGTCAGCATCTGCAGCGATTTTGGAGCCCAAAAAAAATAAAGTCTGACACTGTGTCCACTGTTTCCCCATCTATTTGCCATAAAGTGATGAGACCAGATGCCATGATCTTCGTTTTCTGAATGTTGAGCTTTAAGCCAACTTGTTCACTCTCCTCTTTCACTTTCATCAGGAGGCTCTTTAGTTCTTCTTCGCCTTGTACTTCAATAAAAAATAAACTAAGAAAAGAGAGTTGAGGAGCCAACTGAAGACCACTCTGCCCAGACCACAGCATCCTGAGCTAGGGAGCTGCCCGGGGATGACTCAGATTTCTGAGCTCTGCTACAACACAAACTGGAGAACCACAGAGATACAACACAACACAACACAAAGCCACTGAAGCACAAGCTGGCCAACAGCCAGCAGTGCCTTCCCACACAGTATCTGCTGTCTGATGAATTCAGTTAGTAAACCCAGACACCATGTTATCCCTGCCACCAAATCAACCTGCTACTGTAACATCTGTTTTAAAATACACTCAAGGTTTGTTTTGATCACATTTTGGTGAGGGAATGGACATGGAGACAACTGCCTTTTGAAAGAGACATGTACTCAGAGTTCCCCAGTGAACAGGAGGCCCGACGCCACACAATGTCATGTTCAGGGAGAAGCTGAGAGAGAGTAAGAGAGGATCTGGGACTGTTATCACTTCAAAAGTGAGAAGTACCTGGAGGAGGACACTCCTCCTGGGCAGGAAGTGAAACAGGCTGCAGCTTGTGGTTAAAGACTTGTAATAAGATTCCTTCATGCTCACAAAAACCCTGGGGAGGTGAGATGTCAGCTACCTTGGGCCACTGGCACAGCCTAAGGATTCCAAGATGTCAATCAGCAATTGGAAAAATATAAAAAAGTTATTAAGTTATTACAGCCTGCTACTCAGGAACCTCCTTCTGAGAACACCCCTGAGCTGCATGGCCCTACAGACCACACATTCCCTATCAGAGCCCCCAGCTTCTCCGTACCCTCCCCTCTTACACCTCTCTTGCTGACTTCCCTCAGGCTGTCTGAATCCTTGACTTACACAATCGTACAGGATCCTTGCCTAGGAGGGCTATTTCACCCATGCACCCTCCTGTCCACTCCTCCCATTGACTAAGTGCTATGCCTTTCCACACACTTCCTTCTGCATCTTCCCCTTGGGTTGATGTTCCAGCCACTGTTTGTGTCCTACTGAGTCTTACTCCTCTGAATAGTCCTTCCTCCCTGGCACTTCCTGGAGGACCTTACTGAAGGGTATCTACACCCTCCACTCAAGAACCTCGTGCAAGGGCTTTCCTGGTGGTCCAGTGGTTAAGAATCCACCTGCCAATGCAGAAGACATAGGTTCAATCCCTGGTCTGGGAAGATTCCATGTGCCACAGGGCAACTAAGCCCATGCACCACAACTACTGAAGCCCAAGGTTAACTACATCCACCACTACTACACTGTGTGTTGACTACATCATCATGCTGCTTTGCCCTGATGCCTGCACACTTAGAAGTCTTCTGTAGGTTAGGTGCTCCCTCCACTCATGCATATCCTCCCAGGTCTTACCACAGAATGGATATTCCTTCACTTGTGCAACTCCTGCCAAATGTTCCTCTTGGCAGGTTCCTTCATGTTTCCATTCACTTTCTAATCCATCAGCCTCCAGAATGGTTGCACCTTCTATGCATGTGCCATCCTCAGACGGCTCTCCCCTAGACAGGTTGCATCCTCCACTCAGGAACTTCCTGGTGAGGCCTTACCTAGGCTGCCTGCTTCGAGCACCTATGCAGCTCCTACTAGATTCTCAATTAGCCTATAGCATCTCCACCAATGCTCCCTCTGCCAACACCTTTATTCACGTAAAAAGTCATTAGGTTTCAAATGCTAGCAGATAATTTTCTTTAAAAAAACACCTGTGTAGGACTAGCAAACACATCTGTTTCCCAGATTAGAACTGTGAGCTTTCACTCTGCAATTTATGCTCTAGGAAAGAATGTATTAGAGGTTACTACATGGTCCCTCAATTAAAAATTCTAATTTGGCACCACAAAGGCTCATTCTAAAGAGCCATAGCCACATGACTGCAGGGCCTATCTAACTCAAGAACCAGGGAAGCCTGTGGATACTGGAAAATTAAAACATGAAGATTTGCACCTATAGTCAATTAATCTATGACAAAGGAGGCAAGAATACACAGTGGAGAAGAGACAGTCTCTTTATTAAGTGGTGCTGGGAAAGTAGACATCTACATGTAAGAGAATAAAACTAGAATACTCTCTAATACACAAAATTAAACTCAAAATGGATTAGAGACCTAAATGTAAGGCTGAATATTATAAAACTCTTAGAGGAAAATAGGCAGTACACTGACATAAGTTGAAGCAATCTTTTTCAATTCACCTCCTAGAATAATGAAAATAAAAACAAAAATTAACAAATGGAGTCTAATTTAACTTCAAAGCTCTGCACAGCAAAGGAAACCATAAATCAAACAAAAACACAACATAAATAATAAGGGAAAATATTTAAAATGAAGCAACCAACAGGAGATTAACTTCTAAACTATACAAACAGTTCATGTAGCTCATTCTCAAAACAAATAAATAAACAAAAACCAATCAAAGTGGGCAGAAGATCTAAATAGACCTTTGTTCAAAGAAGACATATAGGTAGCCAAAAAGCACATGAAAACATGCTCAACATCACTAATTATTAGAGAAATGCAAATCAAAACTACAATGCGGTTATCACCTCACACCAGTCAGAAGGTCAAAATGGACATTATCAAAGAATTTATAAGAAATAAATGCTAGGAAAGGTGTAAAGAAAACGGAACTCCCCACATTGTTGATAAGAATGTAAATTGGTACAATCATTATGGAGAACAGTATAGAGGTTCTTTAAAACTAAAAAAAGAACTGTCATATGATCCAGCATATAGGTAGCCAAAAAGCACATGAAAACATGCTCAACATCACTAATTATTAGAGAAATGCAAATCAAAACTACAATGCGGTTATCACCTCACACCAGTCAGAAGGTCAAAATGGACATTATCAAAGAATTTATAAGAAATAAATGCTAGGAAAGGTGTAAAGAAAACGGAACTCCCCACATTGTTGATAAGAATGTAAATTGGTACAATCATTATGGAGAACAGTATAGAGGTTCTTTAAAACTAAAAAAAGAACTGTCATATGATCCAGCAATCCTACTGTTGGGCATATAATCAGAGAAAACCATAATTCAATTGTAAAGTAATTAGCCTCCAATTAAAAAAATAAAAATAAATTTAAAAAAAAAAAGAAGCAAAAATAAATAAATAAATAAAAATAATCTGGGGCTACAAAAAAAAAGATAGCTGCACCTCAATGTTCATCACTGCATTATTTACAACAGCCAGGTCATAGAAGCAACCTGAGTGTCCACTGAGAGTAATAAAGACATGGTACATATATACAATGGAATATTACTCAGCTATTAAAAATAAGAGAGTGAGAAGGGGCTTGGTTAAGGCCAGGAAGGTTTTATGGCTCTTGTAATGATCCACAAATCTGTGTGGTAAACATCTTGACAGTGAGGCATCTGTAAATATTTGGCTGAATGAGCTCCAATTGTCAAGAAACGTTTCTTGGATTAAACAAGCACCTACTTCTCCAAGCTCTATGCACACCAGACACAGTTACTCTCAGACACTCCTGAGAAGCTGGCAAAGGCTAAGCCAGTGCCAAGTTTCCATCAGTGGAGGAAGGAGGGAGATAGAGGGTATCACTAGACAGAGGGGAGCAGAGAGGGAACCAAAGTGAGGACTGTGTGGTTCCCAGATGTAGGCCTGGCTTCCTCCTCTGCACAGCACTCTACCCCCACAAGGTGCAACAGGCCAGGCTGGGGTTCTCACAGCAAGAGGCCCAAGCATCCAGCAATCACATGAGAACCAGGCCTGGCCGCCCCTTGGGGGACCTGTCTAAGCAGCTGGGGAGGGAGATACAGGCAGCCATCTGTTAAGGGTGTGGCCTGTGCCAGGCTCTGTGTTAAGTCACAGTTTATAGGCACATGGTGACTTCATCTCTGGGAAAACCCCAAGATGGAGGAACTCTGATTATCCCTGTTTTACAGATGAGGGAGCTGCTGCTCACAGGAACAGACGGATGTCCAAGAACACACTGCCGGAAAGTGGTGAACTGGGATGGCAAACCCAGGTCCACTGACCCCTCTGTTAAAGCCGGCTGGGCAGCCTCTGACCAGTCCTGTATGACAGGCCAGGAGCAGCAGAGGGGGGCCCTTTGCCATCTGATGAACGCCCACAGGGAGTGTCACAGCACTGCCTAATAAGCCCTGTCTCAAGTCGCTTTTTTGGAATGAGACGGTAAAATAAATACATGAACTCAACATGGCCGTAATTCCCCTCATGTGTATTTCTTTATGGTTTCCCCATCACTCCTCAATCTTCATGTAAAAGTCCTGCCCCATTACGTTCACACTGACTGCTCTGCCATCCTCTTCCATCACCCTGATTGGCTTCACCTCCCACTTTTAGATGTTCCCCATCAGGAATAGCACCTTAGGCTCCTCCCTCATCGTTTTCAGCCCCTCTCCCATTACCACCATCCTTCTGGAAATTCAACAGGCCCTCTCCGCGCCAACCTCCCAACCTCCCTGGTCTGGACTCCTTCAGAGCCAGTGAGGAAGTCCTGACCCGCAACCTCAGCCAGCGACTCCCCCAGGACCACACACAACACTGTCACCATCGGAAACCGCTCCCCGATTTCAGGATTCCAGCATCCCTCCCTGACCACCCACTCCACCCCTCCATCCCTCATGAGAGGACCCCCCTGCCACCCCATGTCACCCAGACGCCTCAAGGACAAACAACAGAAAACAAGCAGTTACAAGCACAGCCATGAGCGCTTTAATAGCAGTGCTAAGGGCAGAAGACTTGGCCTCCCTCATCTGTGGGCACTTTGGGGTGAGGTGAAGCTGCTGATGAGGTATGGCTGGGCTCGGGGGCCTGGGCATCCCTACTTCTTGGAAGGGGGTGAGGAAGCTGCGGGCTGAGAGAAGGCACTGGGCTGGAAGAGGCGGCGGAGATTCTCATTGTTGATCAGCGCCATCTGCACGTGCTCCGGGCTGATGCGTATCCTGTGCTTGGCGCAGGCCTCCTTCCCCGCCAGGTCCAGGATGTTGGCCGTCAGGTACTCAAGGACTGCGGTCAGGAACACGGGTGTCGCTGAGCTCAGGCGGTGGGCGCCCTGACTCTCTCGCAGGAGGCGGTCCACGCGGCTCACGGGGAACTGCAGCTCGGCCCTGGTGGAACGGGAGAGGGAGTGTTTCTTACTGCGATGGCAGTTCCGGAGGTGACTTCTCCGAGACATGGTGTCGGCTGGATGCTGCTTCTATCAGCCCAGACTGATGATCCCGCTGGCTGGGGCCTCCTGAGATGCCAGTCTCTCTCTGCTGGCTGTGTCCCCTTGCTCAGGTCTCTTATTGCTCAGGGGCCTTTGTGACAGCTCAGGCTTTGTGATGTCATCAGTGGCCACTGGGCCCTGGATCAGGACTGGCCAGAAATGGTTGTGATAGGAACCTCTTTTTATAGGGAACTCTATTTCACTGTAACAGTCTAGTAAAAATAAACAAACAAACAGGGGGCATGGAGAGAAAAAGAATGTTTTAATGGAAACACAGCCCTGTCTCTGGGACACCACTTCAGCTTATCTGAGCCTAGGCTTGGATTATCTTTGAACTGGTTCACATCTCTCTGTAAATGGGTGGTCACTGAGAGACATACTGAATGCCTTGTCCAGGGGAGATCCATTTGTCCCCCTTCTCATATCGTAATAAAGCCAATGGTGCCTCCAATTACACATTTAAAATACTCTGCTTCAAAACTTATGTTTGTTCTTCAGGTTACCTTTTGTTATACCATCTGCCAATCCCCTCAGGAGCTAAACAGATTCTTTGAATACATGTACATTTCATATCTTTAAGAGTGTCATGATTTTCTCAGTTTAAAAATATCTTTTAACTGTTTTGGAGGTCACATGGATATGCCCATGGACTCCCCTGTCAGAGCCAGGTAAACTCCCAAGACAGAAAAGTGCCATATTCTCAACTAAAGCCCAGGAGTGTCTTGTTTCTTCTAGGTGATTCAAAGCCTCATGGAAACCAAGAGGATTTCTATGATTTTCTAATTTTAATTTTAAAATTTTCCTCTGAAGTAATTTGTGGTTGTTTTGTTTTTCTTCATTTGTTTTTCTTCATTTATAGCTGAGAAGTTATTCCCATTGTTGGCAGAAATGGTGGAGAATTTGGTTTCAGGATCTGACCATCTGGCAACCTCTTGAAATAGGTTCACAGAGATCTAGGCTCCACTGAGTGAGAGACAACAGAGAAACCAGTTTTCCAGTCTTTGTTTGTCTATTAGCTTCTTCAAATCAAACCCTCTAGAGAAGAACACTTTTCGATATTTACTTGAGCCATGGCTAAAATTATAACATTGACGCTATAATCTCTTTTTCCATGCTTGTATGGCCATGTCTGTAACTCAAAAATGCCCTCACCTCTGATTATCTGAGTGTGTAATGTTTTCCTATCTTCGAATGATACTACTATAATGGACTACAATTGATTATAAAATCTCTTAAAGGGGTTCTGTTCTAAGTGACATATCCAGATAAATTGTTTATACAAACTGACTATTTCTATATTTCCTTGAGACTAAAGAAACTGAATTATGGTACCTTAAATGAGCTACATTTAAACAATATACTGGGTCGGTCAAAAAGTTCATTTGGGTGTCTCTGTACCATCTTATGGAGAAGGCAATGGCACCCCACTCCAGTATTCTTGCCTGGAAAATCCCATGGACGGAGGAGCCTGGTAGGCTGCAGTCCATGGGGTCGCAAAGAGTCAGACATGACTGAGCTACTTCACTTTCACTTTTCACTTTCATACATTGGAGAAGGAAACGGCAACCCACTCCAGTGTTCTTTCCTGGAGAATCCCAGGGACGGGGGGGATCCTGGTGGGCTGCCATCTATGGGGTCGCATAATCAGACACAACTGAAGCGACTTAGCAGCAGCAGCAGCAGCAGCAGCACCATCTTATGGAAGAACTTGAACATACTTTAGGACCAAGCCAATATATTCTCCCAGAAACCAATTTACACCTTTGTAAGAAATCAACACCTCTATATTGAAGAATTTGGCTTTCTTCCCCCAGAGGAGACCATTAAAATCTTCCTATGTTAAGACCACCCATTTATCAGGATATAGCAGAGGAAGAGCCTCCACAGCAGGAAGCAGAACTGGATTCTCATCCCTACCCTACGACCCACTTGCCATGGGACCTTGGGAGAACTCATCAGCATCTCTGGGCCAAATTGGCCTCAGCTATAAAATGAATACACTAAAAAAAAAAAAAAAAATCCCTCTTCTGTGCCCTGTTCACCCACTTTAGGTAGAGAATTTTCCTTAGGAAAAGATCATGAAAGTGAAAGTTGCCCAGTCGTGTCCGACTGTTTGTGATCCCATGGACTATACAGTCCATGGAATTCTCCAGGCCAGAATGCTGGAGTGAGTAGCCTTTCCCTTCTCCAGGAGATCTTCCCAACCCAAGGATTGAATCCAGGTCTCCCACATTGCAGGTGGATTTTTTTTTTTTTTTTTTACCAACTGAGCCACAAAGGAAGCCCGAGAATACTGGAGTGGGTAGCCTATCCCTTCTCCAGAGGATCTTCCTAACCTAGGCATTGAACCGGGGTCTTCTGCATTGCAAGTGGATTCTTACCCAACTGAGCTATCAGGGAAGCTAGGAAAAGATCATAAGCTGAGAATTGTACACCTCAAGCAGATCTCTGAGATAATTTAGTCCAATCTCCACACTGTATTGGAGAAGGAAGTGGCAACCCACTCCAGTATTCTTGCCTGGAAAATTCGATGGACAGAAAAACCTGGCAGGCTACAGTCCATGGGGTCGCAAGGAGTCAGCCACATCAGCACCACATTGTACAGCCGTGGAAGCTGACGGGCCCCAAGTAAACTACACTTACGGGAGACCAGAACCCAGTTTGCCCCCTTCTTTCACTATTTTGCCCCACTATGACATGAAGACTCTCTTCCACAGTTCAGTGGGTGAATTCTCATACTACATCTCAGAACCCAAGGATCTCACAACAGAATCTAACCTGCCTCCTGCAGCAAACCAGTTTTTTGCTTTAGTCGATTGTGTATTTACAGAAGTTTAGAGATATTTCCCCCACAGTGATTCGAGAACCCTAAAGATAAGAGAGTAATATAATCTTTTGTGTGGGGCTTCCCACGTGGCTCAGTGGTAAAAGAATCTGCCTGCCAATGCAGGAGATACAAAAGACTGGGGTTTGATCCCTTGGTTAAGAAGATCCCCTGGAGAAGGAAATGGCCTCTATACTCCAGTATTCTTGCCTGGGAAATCCCATGGACAGAGGATCCTGATGGGCTACAGACCATGGGGTTGCAATGAGTCGGACATGACTGAGCAACTGAGCACGCGTTTAACCTTTTGTCCACATTAAAGACTATGAAGGAGAAATGCTAAATGAAACACTAAACTCAGGGCCTCCTCATTGCCTTTCCTTAGATTTGAAACCATACTCCTCAAAGAATAAAATGAAACAAATTTACTATTGCACTGTTCTGCAAACATGATTTGGGTACTGCCATGGGGTCATTATTGTCTACTAGTCAGCAACAAGACCTACAGAAATCACAAGTTAGCATTTAGTGACCATTCTAGCAATCTGGCTGTACAACAACACTTAGGTGAGTGGAATCATCTTGTTGAACAGAAAACGTATTAGTCCAAGTGTGGCTGAACTTCAGTGAAGTGTCGTATGTAAGGTTCATAATAGTCACGTAAACTAAGGCTGTATCAGTTTGCAATGAACTTGCACAGTAACAGAAAATATTGACACTATACCAAAACAATTTGAAGAGCACTACGCTACACTAATTTACTGAATGAGAAGATTTTATCTTTCATAAAATTGGGGTTTTACAATTAATTTACAATGGAAACAATGAACTCAAATATCTTTAGGAGCCAGCAATATGCTATAAATGAGTGAAGTGGGTCACATGTGAGATACAACAGAGAAAGGAAAGGCCCAGTATGAATGGTACAAGCAGTCAGACATCATCGGACTATAGCCATGGATGGCCAGATATTTTGATTTTCACAAAAAATTTGAGATTTTTCAGGCAAAAAGTTCTTGATTAGTAAACGTTGCTTGATAATGAATTTTCCTTTAAAAATGTCATTGTAGGGGACTTCCCTGGTGGGCCAGTGGTAAAGAATCTGCCTACCAATGCAGAGGACATGAGTTCAATCCCTGGTCCAGGAAGATCCCACGTGCTATAGAGCAACTGACCCCTGAATCACAACTACTTGAGCCTGGGCTCTAGAGCCTGAGAGCCACAACTACTGAGCCCACATGCCTAGAGCCTGTACTCTGTTAACAAGAGAGGTCACAGCAATGAAAAGCCCTTGCACCAAGACTAGAGAGTAGCCCCTGCTTGCTGCAACTAGAGAAAGCCCGTGCACACCAATGAAGACCCAGCACAGCCAAAAATAAATAAATAAAATTTTAAAAAGATCGTCACTGTAGGCCTAATAATTCCATTTGCTAAGTGGCCAGGTTGTAATTTGTTTTCTAGGGACATCATATATTGGTGTTCATATAGTCTCCTCCTCCTTTAATCTCATTTCAAGGCTCTGAAAGCCCTTTGTAAAGAGTCAGGTGGTCTCTGGCAACTTCCTACAGGACCTGTCAGATTCAGGGGCCAGGGGAGCCTGGGCCCTCGAAACACCTCTTCTCAGAGGCTGTCTTCAGAGGGAGGCCAGCCTTATTCCCAGGCCTTGTGTTCATGCCAACAGCAATCTGACATTACTCTCCAAGGTCTTTCCAGGCTGGACTCTTGGGCTCATGTCATTTCATACATGATGTTTTCACCTGTGCTGACCTGTGTCTGGTGTCTGACTCTGGCCTGCCCTGACACTGTTTTTGGTCACAGACCTGGTTTGGCAGGCACGCCCTCCCTAGCCTTTTGCTCCCACTCACACTGGTTTTAGTTTTCCCACTCCCAACAGGGCACTGGTTGTCACTGGTCTCTGCAGGGCTCAAGTTAGAACAAATCCTCCCTCACCAGTCCCCTTCCGTCTTTTCAAAATGCACAAAAAGCCTAACGTTGGGTGACTCCTCTTTCCCAAGGGCAGTGGTTCTCAGCCTCTGCCTGCCTTCCTCCCCTGGTGGAGGACCCCTGGTCCTGGGGAGGAGAGGGGTGTGGCAGGGTGCCGCAGTTAGCTGGAGGACAAGCTGCCCAGGGCCCCCGTGTCTCCTGTGAACCCACAGGCACAGCTGTGAGTTCTTAAAGGGATGGCGGTACAGCTCTGCCTGAGTCTCCCCTGTCCACGTGACTCTGCACATGGCCTGCCCACACGAGGTCAGAAAAGCTCAGCCTCCAAACCTAGTCATCAAACAGAGAGTCTAAAGAGCCCAGGAAGCCTGGCTCCCTGCAGGTGTCACAGGGGCCACTAGTGCTGACACGGCATGGACTCTAAGGTGACACTGAGCACACAGACCTGCTAACCTGACACGGTTTATCCACCTACTATGACTTCTCTGGTCCTCAGTGGATCCTCTGGTGTGACTTCCCGTGAGGTATCCTGGAGACTACATCTTGTGCTAAAACATGCCACAGCCATAAGCCAAAATCAACGGCTTTCAAGAACCACACAGCTACTTAGCCAACATGGTAGGATGTGAGTATCATGATTGATTCCCTGGTACCACCCACCCTGGAGGCACTCCCTGTTGCCTGAAAGTCACTGGAAGATGAGGCATCGTGCCCTGGACACAAAGATGCTCCACTTCAGGGACAGGTGGCATGGCTGGTGTCCTCATGCGACCATCTGAAGGACACTCTCTACCTGCTGTCGCTGGGAAGAGGCCTGCTGGCCACTCAAACGAGCAGGAGAGTAAGAGGGGGGCTTGGCTAAGGCCAGGAGGGTGCCATGGCTCTCGTTAATGATTTACAAATCTGTGTGGTGAACATCCATCTTGACAGTGAGAGAAAAGTTTCTTTTATTTTTTTTAATTTATCTTTAATTGGAGGATAATTTGGCTTCCCTTGTGGCTCAGTTGGTAAAGAATCCGCCTGCAATGCGGGAGACCTGGGTTCGATCCCTGGGCTGGGAAGATCCCCTGGAGAAGGGAAAGGCTACCACTCTAGTACTCTGGCCTGGAGAATTCTGTGGACTGTATAGTCCATGGGGTCCCAAAGAGCTGGACACGACTGAGCGACTTTTTGCTTTACAATGTTGTGTTGGTTTTTGCCATAGAATGTGAATCAGCCATAATTATACATATATTAATATCCCAAGAAAAGTCGATAAAACAAGCACCAACTCCATCAAGTTCTAAGCACACTCGACGCAGTTACTCTCAAGACACTCCTGAGAAGTTGCCAAAAGCTAAGTTAGCTCCAAGCTTCCATCAATAGTGAAAGGAGGGAAATAGAGGGTGTCACCAAACAGAGGGGGGCAGAAAGGGAACTAGGGTGAGAACTGTCTGGTTCTCAGATGTAGCCCTGGCTTCCTCATCTGTACAGCACTCTCACTCTCTGTCTCCCCACAAAATTCAGCAGGCTGAGGTTTTCACAGAGGCCCAAGCGTCCAGCAATGATGTGAGAACCAGGTCCAGGCTAATTTACTCGTGTCCACAAGAGGATAGAAGGCTACATTCTGCCAAAAACATAGCACTGATATTACCCAACATGGTAAAATACATTACTAATATTTTCTGGAATGAAGCATGACGTAAATAAATGAAACAAACCAGACAACAACTTCTTTTATGCGTATTTCTCTATGGTTCCCCCATCATTCCTCAATCTCCATCTAAAGGTCCTGCCCCATTAAGTTAACACCAACTTCTACACCACCCTTTCCATTCACCCCATTGCCATCACCTCTGATTTTAGATATTTCCCATCATGAATAAATTTCATGCCAGATGCTCTTCCACTCTCTCTATCCATCCCCCCTGTCATCATCACCCACTTTCAGGAGTTCCCCATGATGAATAAAGCCTTCAGCTTGTCCATCACTGTCTGTAGCCCCTCCCAAGTTACCACCATCATTCGTGGAATTCAACATGCCTCCTCTCCAGGCAACTTCACAACCTCCCAGCCCAGATTCCCTCAGAGCCAGTGAGGAAGTCTTCACCCCAAAACCTCAGTCAGTGCTTCCCCCAGAATCACCCCCGACACTGTCACCATTGGAAACCATTCCCTGAAATCACAGATTTCAGCATCCCACCCTGACCATACCCTTCACTCCTCCACTCTCCATGAGAGGACCCCTCACCAACGTCCCCCAGACGCCTCAACAACAAATGACAGAAAGAGAGCAGTCAGAAGCACAGACATGGATTTAAACACTTTAATAGGATTTATTGTGGTTCCTCAGCTGAGAAATTGTGCCTTGGACTGAGGTTATGAAGGCTCCTGCCAAGCTCTGGGGACCCAGCTTCAGCCATTCCTTCTGGATCCAGGCATCTCATCAAGCAGAGTGAAGGGTGCATCCGTCAAGTGGTGATGAGGCTCTGCGTTGTCGCCCCCCAGGCTCTCCACACCCCGTGGAGAGACCTGCACACCGCCATTGGCCTCAGCACTGACCAGATCCAGCCAGAATGTAGTGAGATAATCAAGCATGGAAAAGAAGGAAATCTGTTTGGATGAACTCAGGGTGTGGACATATTCATCCTCTTGCCGAAGACAGTCCAAGAGGCACACGGGGAACTGCAGCAGGGAGGGTACAGGATGGGCTGGTGTCTGGTAAGAGCACTCCTCACTTTGTTCTTCCGACATGCTGTTTGCTGGCTTTGCTTCTGCAGATCAAGCTCTGCTTGATTTTCCTGCTGGAATGTCTCTTAAGACACGTGCACTGAGCTCAACACATTTTATCCCTGTGCTCTAGTTCCTCGTTGATCAAGGGGCTACCTCTGCGACACCCTCAACTTTGGGATGTCACTGGTTTCCACCGTGCCTTAATCAGGCCTCAGCCAAGCCACATCCATGTCAGAAACCTGATCGCCCTATTGCCCCCTGATATCGAGGGAAGTATACTTGACTATAACATTGTACAGATGTTTCCCTGGCAAACTTTTCCCTCTCTTTAGGGTACCAGACCACACTATCTGATTCTAGCCTTGTACTGTCTTTGAGGTCTTTGAAAATCTTTGGTTAGTTGGAGGTTACTCACAAAATATAAGAGATTCTGTATAGTAGAGATTAAATTGTCCCCTTCTCATGATGTCATGAAATCAGTTTTGCTTCCATGTACACATTCATTTAAATATTCTTGATCAGTATTCCTGTATCCAACATTTGATTTCTCTTTGGAACAAGTTATAACACTTTTCCATTCCTTCAATGAGTAAAATAAAATCTTTTAACTCATGTTCAGTTCAGTCGCTCAGTCGTGTCCGACTCTGCGACCCCATGAACCACAGCACGCCAGGCCTCCCTGTCCATCACCAACTCCCAGAGTCCACCCAAACCCATGTCCATTGAGTCGGTGATGCCATCCAACCATCTCATCCTCTGTCGTCCCCTTCTTCTCCTGCCCTCAATCTTTCCCAGCATCAGGGTCTTTTCCAATGAGTCAGCTCTTTGCATCAGGTGGCCAAAGTATTGTAGGTGAACTCATGTTCACCTTGTGTTTATTATGTGTCTTGATTTTTACAGTTTGAAAAATATCTTTGGATCATTTTGGAATTTACGATGAGATGCTTAATGGATTCATCAGAAACCTGGTAAACATTGTAAAGAGAGGGAAAGTGCACTTGGCGCTCAGTTTAAGTTCAGATGTTTATCTCCCTGGCTGTCCTTGGTGAAGCCAAAGCACAAGAGATGTTTCTCCTCATTTTCTTTTTCCCCTCATTTTAATTTCCATCTCTACAAAGTTTGTGTTTCTGCTTGTTTCTGGTTCATGTCCAGCTGATAACAGTTACTGCTATTTCAATTCCCAAAGCGAAAGTAGAAGAAAGAACCCTCTGATTCCAGCAATTTCAATATTCAGGCAGGCAAACCTCCATAGGTTTCAAGGCCTGGGAATAATTCTTTGTGGCTGAGGCTCCTCCTTCTGACTCCAGGACTTCACCCCCTGACCATAGCTCTGCCCTCTAGGCCTTGGGCTCTCCCTTCAGAATCATCTTGCCTTTATTTTGAATGGAACACATGTTTGCAGCTGAGTGGCTTTGTCAGCCTGTTTTCTGCTTGTCAAATTTGAGAGCCCCACAGCCTCCTTTCATTTCATCTTCTATCTATCCTTTCAGTTAGAGATGGCATTGTTCATGCTGATTTAACATGCTCAAGAATCCTGTAGTCTCCCACGTGTGTCTTGAGGAATCCATGCCCTTACACAAAAGGCTCATTCAGAGACTCTCTATTCCTTGCTTCTACTGAGATGAGTCACAGCCCATTTTGCTTCATGGAGCCCTCTGTTTGTATATTCTGGTATTCTGATACCTTTGAGGTAACTAGCAAAAAAATATCTAGCTACATCCTTGACATTTTTCTCTACAGAACACTTTCCTGACAGTGAATCCTTTCATTTTAATGTACTTTTGCAAACTGGACAGGCTGGGACTTTCTTGTATCTTTAAGTCCTAAGTTCCTTTTTGCTTAACAGATCTTCCCTCAATTTGTCTTTTCTCTACCATTTTCACTACTAGTAGCAAGAAGAAACAAGGGCATGCTTTCAACACTTACCTTGGAAATCTGCTCTATTTAACTGAAATTTATTTAAAATTTAGCTTACAATTTAATTTGCACAATTGAATTACAATTTAATTTCTAAGCTAAATTTTCAATTCATTGCTTTTTAAGTTCTGCTCTCCACATAACTGCAGGAGACAATTCACCTAAAATTTATACTACTGTGTAACAAGAATCCTCTCAAGTTTCTAAAATCATGCTCCATATTTCCTTCCAAATCTTCACCAGCAGAGGGTGTGGGAAAAAAGGAACCTTGCTACACTGTTCGTGGGAACGTAAGTTGGTACAACTGCTATAGAGAACAGTATGGAGATTCTGTAAAAACTAAAAATACAGTTGCCATATGATCCAGCAATCCCACTCCTGGCCATATATCCAAAGAACACCATAATTCAAAAAAATACACATACCCGTATGTTCACTGCAGCATTATTTACAACAGTCAAGACATGGAAGCAACCTAAGTGTCCATCAACAGGTGAATGGATGAAAAAGATGTGGTACATATATACAATGGAATGCTACTCAGGATTAAAAAGAACAAAATAATGTCATTTGCAGCAACAGGGATGGAATTTATAGATTGTTATACTGTGTGAATGAAGTCAGACAGAGAAAGACATATCATATGCTATCACTTACATGTGGAACTCCCCAAAAGCCAAAACAAATGAACTTATATACAAAACAGAAATAGATGAACAACCATTTAAAAACAAGCCTATGGTTACCAAAGGGGAAGGAGGGGAATAGATAAATTAGGAGATTGGGGATTAATAGATACACACTACCATATATAAAATAGATAATCAAGAAAGACCTACTGGATAGCACAGGGAACTATACTGAATATTTTGCAATATCCTATAAGGGATAAGAATCTGAAAAGATTACATATATGAACCATTTTGCTATACATCTGAAATTAACATAATATTGGAAATCAACCACAAAAAATTAAGAAAAATGTCTTCACCAGCAACATCTGTAACGTTCATAGTTCTAAAAATTGTCTATTTGTGATCATTTAGGTATTCTCTATGACAATATAGCCTTTCTCTACTGTGTTCCTCACCTCCATTTGAGCCCTCACCAGCAGCACTTTCAACATTCATATTTCTATTAACTGTTCAAGGTAATCTAGCATTTGTCTGTCATCCTCCTCAAAATTACTCCAATCTATAGCCATTACCCAATTCCAAAGCAACTTCTTCTTTTAGGTATTTGTTACAGCTGCACCCTTGGAGAAGGCAATGGCACTCCACTCCAGTACTCTTGCCTGGAAAATCCCATGGATGAAGGAGCCTGGTGGGCTGCAGTCCATGGGGTCGCTAGGGGTTGGACACAACTGAGCGACTTCACTTTCACTTTTCACTTTCATGCATTGGAGAAGGAAATGGCAACCCACTCCAGTGTTCTTGCCTGGAGAATCCCAGGGATGGGGGAGCCTGGTGGGCTGCCATCTATGGGGTTGCACAGAGTCGGACATGACTGAAGCGACTTAGCAACAGCACCCTAGTTCCTTGTACCAAAATCTGCATTAGATTCCTATGTTGCTAAAACAGATTTGGTAGCTTACACCAACACATGTTTAGTCTTGTACAACTCTGAAGGTAAAAAGTTCAGAACAGTTTCACTGGGCTGTAAACAACTTGCCACCAGGGCCATCCTCTGGAAGACCCACAGGAGAATCTGTTTCATGGCCTTTTCCAGATCCCAGGGCTCTCTATACATTCCTTCTATTTCTTGTCCCCTTTCTTCAACTTCACAGCCAACAATGTAGCATCTTGCTTCAGGGGTCAATTTTCCTCCTTCTGTATCAAATCTCTCTCTGCCTCCTTCTAATAATGACATGTGTGTTTACATCTGGACTCAATCAGATAATACATAATAAACTTCCACCTCAAGATCATTGACTTAATCTTGTATGTGAATTCTCTCTTGCCATCTAAGGAAACATTTGCAGATTTAAGGGATTTGGAACTGGTTATTTTTGGTGGCCACTTATTCAGCCTATTAGGGCTTCCCTGATGGCTCAGTGGTAGATAATCTGCCTGCAATGCAGGAGATGCGAATTTGATCACTGGGTCAGGAAGATACCATGGAGTAGGAAATGGCAGCCAACTCCAGTATTCTGACCTGGGAAATCCCATGGAGTGGGGCCTGGGGGCTACAGTCCACGGGGTTGCAAAAGAGTCAGACACAAAGTGACTCAACAGCAACACTGTTCAGCCTATCACAGCCAGCAATCCCAGAAAACTCTAGCTGGGAAGTGAAGAATTCAGACAGGGAAGCGAAGAAAGCAAAGTGTTCATTATTAATCAGCTTAATATCACTGAAAAACTTCTGAGGTAGAAAACACACTTTCCAGGGGAAGATAATGCCTCAGCATTCTGGACTACCAAGCAATTAGGCAGGATGGGTTCTGACAATCTAAGAAAAGCCCTCACACAAAGAACACCTGTTCTAGGACCTCCCAAGTGATCCAGTGGTTAAGATTCCATGCTTCCAACGCAGGGGGCGAGGGTTCAATCTTTGCTCAGGGAACTAAGATCCAACATGCCACACAGCATGCCAAAATAAATAAATAAATATAGTTTTTAAAATTGGCAAGAAAAAGAAATACAGGTTCTGACATTTGAAAGTTAGGCAAATATGCTTCTAAATTGTATGGGCATGTTGGGGTCTGCCCAGGATACTGACATCATCTTCTATGCCTAGAATGAAGCAGAGATGTGGTAAGACAACTGAACATTCCAGAAAGATGGCACAGGCAAATCTCTAAACTGATAAAGTACTTGAAGTGTTTTAAATAAAAGCAAGTAAGTGTGACTGAACATGAGTGTAAGAAGAAGGGAGGTTGAGAGGACCTTGTATCTGCTATTGCTAAGTCACTTCAGTCGTGTCCAACTCTGTGCGACCCCATAGACGGCAGCCCACCAGGCTCCCCCGTCCCTGGGATTCTCCAGGCAAGAACACTGGAGTGGGTTGCCATTTCCTTCTCCAATGCATGAAAGCGAAAGGTGAAAGTGAAGTCGCTCAGTCAGGTCCGACTTAGCGACCCCATGGACTGAAGCCTACCAGGCTCCTCCATTCATGGGATTTTCCAGGCAAGAGTACTGGAGTGGGGTGCCATTGCCTTCTCCACCTTGTATCTACCCACAAGCAATAAAGAATCTGGATTTTAACAGACTTCTTGGCACTTAGATCCATCTCTCAAATCTAGATAAACATGCACCCAATTTCCATATATATTTTCTAATTAGCTAATGGGGCTTCCCTGGTAGCTTGGACGGTAAAGAGACCGCCTGCAATGCAGGAGACCCGAGCTCAATCCCTGGTTCAGGAAGATCCCCTGGAGAAGGGAATACCAACTCATTTTAATATTCTTGCATGGGAAATCCCATGGACAGAGGAGCCTGGGGTTGCAAGAGTCAGATATGACTTAGTGACTAAACCACTACCATCACCACCAAAATTAAAAAAAGTTTTAAGAAAACAAGGAAGTGTAGGATGAATGGTTCTAGTACTGTATAGTGGATTATTTGCAGAAGTGGCCACAATTGTCCCATTCTCATTTTTTTTTAAATGTGACTAGCAGCTCCTCTAATCAAGATGTGGTGCCTATATCCCCAATCTTAAATGTAGACTGGCCTTACCACCTAAAATGTGGAAGTGATGATGGGCTAGTAATGGGTCTGGTCCTAAACAGACTCCATGTAATTTTACTCTTACTTGAAACACCTACTTCTTATCATGCCAATAAGCATAAGATAGCCTGCTGGAGGGTGACAGACCATGTGAAGCTGAGCCGAATCAGCCCAGTTGTCCCTTTGAAGGCCTTAGATATGTGAGCCCAGTCATGACCAGCCAAGTCAAGTCATCCCCCTTTCACAGTGTTACTTATACATAGTAAATCTATAGATTCTAAAAAATCAGTAATACAGTAACATAATAATTACCTTATATAATTTTATATATTTATAACTTTAAACAAGGAAAGGAAAACAAACATGTATTTATAGATTGTGTTATATTGACTTGCTTATCTGTCATTTATGGTTCTCTTCATTTGTCCATATGGATTCCAGTTACCATCTGGAGTCATTTACTTAACTGAGTACATCTGTGGTTCCACTCCATTCCCTTTGTGCTGTTATTGGAATATATATACACACACATATATAGATTGCATTTTCATATCTTATATGCCCATTACATTACATAATTCTTAAATCAGTTAAGAGAAGAAAAGAAATATGCATCTATATTGCCTTTTAAAATTACAGTTATCAGTACTTTTTTTTTTAATTGATTTGAATTACTGCCTGAAGATGCTTGCTTGCTTCCTTGCTTTCAGCCTGAATAACTTGCTTTCATTTTCCTTCATCCTGTTTCTTTCTATTCCTCAAACTAGGAAATCCCAATTATCCTATCTTCATCATCACTTCATCATTCTTTCTTCTACCAGTTCAAACCTACTGGCCTTCAGTAAAATTTCTTCATTTGTTGTAATTTTCAGTTCCAGAATTTCCATTTGGTTCCTCTTTATGATTTCTATTTCTTTACTGGTGTGCTCTATTTGATGTAGCATTGTCATCATATCCTCCTTTATTTCCTAATCATGGTTTCCATTAGTCCTTTGAACATATTTATAAAGGTAACTTGAAGTTCTTTGTCTACTATATCCCACACCTGGCTGCTCTCACAAGTTTTTGTTGTCTGCTTTTGTTCTAGTCTCCTTCCCCAGTGGTTCAGATGGTAAAATGTCTGCCTGAAATGTGGGAGATTCAAATTCAATCCCTGGGTCAGGAAAATCCCCTGGAGAAGAAAATAGTAACCCACTCCAGTATTTTTGCCTGGAAAATCCCACAGACTGAGGAGCCTGGCAGACTACAGTTCATGGGGTTGCAAAGATTCAGAGATCCTTGAGTGACTGACACTTTCACTTTTATTCTGCTGTATGGGTCATAATACTGTCTGGTGTCTTTGCAGGTCTCACAATTTTTTGTTGAAAACTGGAAATTTTAGATAACACATTGCAGGAACTCTGCATACTGGTCCCACAGAGTGCTTATTATTATTTCTGTTTAATTGTTTAGTAATTGGCTGGATTATTTTACTGAAGTCTACAGCTTCCTGTCACATGAGGAAGCCTTTGATGTTCTTCATAGGGTGCGGACTTGGGTATGAACCCAGACACCCCGGAACAACAGAACATTGGTTTCCGCAGAACTCTCTTTATCTCTTCTCTGACCAAACCCAACCTTTAAGTTCCACTAATTACTAGTTAATTGCCCTGTCGTTTTTTAAAAATTCCCTGAGGGCATGTATTGTACCATATACTTGGTATAATCCAACCCAGGCTCTCTTGAAAGGTTAGTTGCTGTTTAAGTACTGTTTAAGTTTGTTCTGTTCTCAGGAAGGCTCCTCCCAGGTGTCACTTTTTCAGTTTCTCTCCAGAAAACTAGCCAGCCTATAGCTTTGTCTGGATCTCTCAACTAATCTCCCAATCTCTTTCCAATTTCCTTTTAACACAACTTCCACTATTTTTGAGTGCCCTTAGGTTTGAACTTCTCCATACTCTGTTGCAAATGAAATCAGTTCCTTTGGTAAGAGATTCAGTTTTAAGGCCTGCATAGCTCTGATAATGCAGAGCCTTGGCTCTGGAGCTGAGAGTGGGGACAATGGAGCTCTTTTCTTGTGTGATACCCTATGTTAGGAGCTGAATACCTGAGGGTGAGGTAGCCTCAGGTCTTCTCAGTTTGCCTCTCCAAATGTGCATCACCCATGAATTATAAGCCATGTAAGGGTCATCAGGTCCCAGCATACTCAGGGATGATGCACCCAAGGTAGAAGCTCTATCCCATGAGCAGGAATTGGGAGGAAGAAGCGAGTCCCCATCTCTGAGCCACACTTGCCCAGAACACAGCCTTAGTAACAAATAACAGGGGGCAGAATGAGAAACACTGATGTCCAGCCCCTGTCCTAAAGACAGCCCTTGGACTAGGAGCTGGAGGGAAGAGCCCTGTGTCCTTGGCTGCACCAGTCCTGAGTGGAGTTTCCATTTTGCTGAATTAGCATACTCAGGGATGATGCACCCAAGGTAGAAGCTCTATCCCATGAGCAGGAATTGGGAGGAAGAAGCGAGTCCCCATCTCTGAGCCACACTTGCCCAGAACACAGCCTTAGTAACAAATAACAGGGGGCAGAATGAGAAACACTGATGTCCAGCCCCTGTCCTAAAGACAGCCCTTGGACTAGGAGCTGGAGGGAAGAGCCCTGTGTCCTTGGCTGCACCAGTCCTGAGTGGAGTTTCCATTTTGCTGAATGCGAGGGAGGAAGGATGGAGTGTTCAAATCCCTTAAGACTTGCTGCTGTCTCCTTGTTTTAATAGATTTCCTTGAAGACATATTTCTTCATTTGCTGTATGCCCTTATGACCATTTCCAGAAATCTTAAATGGTTGTTTCAAAAATAATTTTCATCAATTTTCTGGGGAGTTGGTCTACAGATCATGTCTCACTTCCCTGCTGGAAGTGGAACTTGGGCTGTGATTTATTTATTTATTTGAATGTGTCAGGTCTTAGTTGCAGCACCCAGGATCTTCCTTGTGACACATGGCCTCTTCACTGTCACATGCAGGCTTCTCCTCAGTTTTGGCACGTGAGCTCCAGAGTTTGCAGCACATGGGCTCTCTAGTTGTGGCATGTAGGCTTAGTTGCCCAATGGTATGTGGGATCTTAGCTCACCCATCACTGTGTCCCCTACATTGGCAGAACGATTCTTAACCACTGGACCACCAGCCAAGTCCCTGGTTGCGGATTTTAAGTTACTAAGGTTTGCTAGCTGACTCTCTAGCATTATTGCAGCAACACATAACTGATGTACACCACTTACTAATGGAACCACTCATGGAACCCCAGGCTCTCAAGACTTCATGGGGAATCCAGAGTGTTCTCTCTTTTGACACTGAAGCCACTTTAGGAATTTAGTGCATTAAATCACTTCTATGGTAAATAATCCAATGGACTGAAAAATACTTCATGCAGTTTCCAAAAGTGCTTCTCAGAAATAAGTTGTACTAGAAGAATCTGACTAATCTGACTTGCAGAGAGGCTTAAAGTTTAATGCTTTAGGCAATGAGAAGGGGCTAATTATTCACTGCATTACAAAAAAAATATATACTCTCAAAATTCACAGTGGTCAACAAAATTGTAAGACTAAAGATTTGCTTTTAATTAAGAGGAGTCATCACTGTATTTAAAAACAGTGCTTCTTGAAAATTAAAAAAAAATAGCTCTTCATGAAAACTGAACTTGCAGAGTGAGATTTCCTCCTCCAGACATTTAATCAGGTCTGACATAGAAAGTGACAGGAAGAACATCTAAGAACTTCTTTGCTTTAATTCCAGAGTCAGAAATACTATCTGATATACTTCACCAACAATATGAAAAAAAAAAAATGCCAAAATCACCAAACAGGAAAAATCCTATCCATCAATAGAATCACAGGAAATCAATCACATCTATCCATCAATAGAATCTTTTAATAAAGATAACTAAAGAACCCAACAGCATTTTCAGCAGAGTCAAATATTTATTTGACTGTGCCAGGTCTTAGTGGCGACATGAAGGATCTAGTTCCCTGACCAGGGATTAAACCTGGGCCCCCTGGATTGACAGCTGGGAGTCTTAGCTGTGGGGGAGTCTTCCCCACCAGGGAAGTCCCAGAATCCCTTTTCTTGACCTACAAGAGCACACATCACTGGTACTCATAGTCCAGCAACTGACTTCTCTGCCACAATACACTCACATTTTTTAAAAAGCAAAATTTGCATGGTGAATGTTAGCAAAACTTTTTATAATCATTTCATCAAATAAATCAATCCATCATGCTGTATTCATTAAACTTATACAGTGATGTATGTCAATGATTACTCAGTGAACCTGGGTGGGGGTGGAGGTGGGAATACTTGCAGCTAAACTTTGAGTCCTTGGGAATTCTCAGCCTAATTTTTGATCTATAATTTATAACAACAGAAAAACTGAAATATCATGTGAAAAATTTCAAATATGAGGGAAATATCTATTTGGGCAATCATACTTGCTAATCTCTGGAGCCTGAGTCAAAAAGGAAGCCAGCAAGCCCAATGCTCAGAAACTAACACTGAGTTAGTGGTAACAGACTTCTGTGGCAGGCTAGTCCACAGTCTCCAAACATTTCAGGAAGTAGATTTAAAAATCTCCAATGTGGTCTTTCCTAAAGGCAAGAGATATGATACAATATGTTTCCTATGCATATATTTCACTGGAAAAATTTTACTTAAACGTTGTGCTGATATTATCTTAAAATTTGAGTTATAAACCACAATGAAACATATGACTTCAATCTTAAAATGTGTATCCTTCTTATTCTCATATACTTCCTCCACTCTCAGCCCACTTTCTTTCCCTTTATGGTAAGCAAATGTTCTCAACATCTTCAAATACCCAGATAAAACATTATTTTCTCTTTGAAGCTTATCACTCTTTTAGACTAAGTTTCTCTCCCATTTGATCTCCAATGGCCCTTGCTGGGGACCAGCCCCGATGGATCCAGGGTGATTCGAAGGTG
>SJXQ01002951.1:147726-164547 GCA_006408695.1 Aepyceros melampus | reverse complement strand
AAGAATTGATGCTTTTGAACTGTGGTGTTGGAGAAGACTCTTGAGAGTCCCTTGGACTGCAAGGAGATCCAACCAATCCATTCTGAGGGAGATCAACCCTGGGATTTCTTTGGAAGGAATGATGCTAAAACTGAAGCTCCAGTACTTTGGCCACCTCATGTGAAGAGTCGACTCATTGGAAAAGACTCTGATGCTAGGAGGGATTGGGGGCAGGAGGAGAAGGTGACAACAGAGGATGAGATGGCTGGATGGCCTCATAGACTCAGTGGACGTGAGTCTGAGTGAACTCCGGGAGTTGGTGATGGACAGGGAGGCCTGGTGTGCTGCAATTGATGGGGTTGCAAAGAGTCAGGCATGACTGACTGACATCACGGACATGTCACTCTGTCAGATCTAATCCCTTGAATCTATTTGTCACTTCCACTGTATGATCATAAGGGATTTGATTTAGGTCATACTTGAATGTTCTACTGGTTTTCCCTACTTTCTTCAATTTAAGTCTGAATATTTGCAATAAGGATTTCATGGTCTGAGCCGCAGTCAGCTCCTGGTCTTGTTTTTGCTGACTGTATATAGATTCTACATCTTCAGCTGTAAAAAATATATTCAATCTGAGAGCCCCATGTACAGTATGATAAGGCAGAAGATATGACACTGAAAGATGAAATAGCCAGGTCAGTAGGTGCCCAGTATGCTACCGGAGAAGACCAAAGAAATAGCTCCAGGAAGAATGAAAAGGCTGGGCCAAAGCAAAAAAATGCCCAGTTTTGTATGTGACTGGTGATGGAAGTAGTTTGATGCTGTAAAGAACAATATTGCTTAGGAACCTGGAATGTTAGGTCCATGAATCAAGGAAAATTGAAAGTGTTCAAACAGGTGATGGCAAGAGTGAACATTGACATTTAGGAATCAGTGAACTAAAATGGACTGGAATGGGTGAATTTAACTCAGATGACCATTATATCTACTATTTTGGGCAGGAATCCCTTATAAGAAATAGAGTAGTACTCGTAGTCACCAAAAGAAGCTGAAATGCATACTTGGGTGCAATCTTCAAAATGACAGAATGATCTCTGTTCGTTTCCAAGGCAAACCATT
Organism: Aepyceros melampus; assembly: GCA_006408695.1. Lineage (NCBI taxonomy): Eukaryota > Metazoa > Chordata > Mammalia > Artiodactyla > Bovidae > Aepyceros > Aepyceros melampus. Next base: position 163,449 of record SJXQ01002951.1, on the reverse strand, counting down.
CAAATCACAATAATCCCAGTCTATGCCCCAACCACTAATGCCAAAGAAGCTGAAGTTGAAGAGTTCTATGAAGACCTACAAGATATCTTCTAGAACTAACACCAAAAATAGATATCCTTTTCATCATACTCTGGAGAAAGAAATGGCAACCCACTCTGGTACTCTTGCCTGGAAAATCCCATGGATGGAGGAACATGGTAGGCTACAGCCCATGGGGTCACAAAGAGTTGGACGTGACTGAGTGACCACTTTTTCATCATACGGGACTGGAATGCAAAAGTAGGAACTCAAGAGTTACCTGGAGTAACAGGCAACTTTGGCCTTGGAGTACAAAATGAAGCAGGGCAAAGGCTAACAAAGTTTTGCCAAGAGAATGCACAAAACATAATCCATCTGATTTAAATATTGACCATTTTGTGATGTCCATATGTAGAGTCATTTCTGGTATTGTTGGAAAAGGATGTTTTCTATGACTAATATGTTCTATTGACAAAACTCTCTTAGCCTTTGCTCTGCTTTGTTTTGTACTCCAAAGCCAAACCTGCCTGTTACTCCAGTCATCTCCTGATTTCCTACTATTGCATTCCAATCTCCTATGATTAATAGGATGTCTTTTTTTTGTTTGTTTTAGTTCCAGGAGGTCTTCTAGGTCTTCATAGCACTGATCAACTTCAGTTTCTTTGGTATCAGTGGTTGTGTCATAGACTTGGATTGCTGTGATTTTGAATGGTTTGCCTTGGAAACAAACAGATTTTTCTGTTCTTTTCTTTTGTCGTTTTTAAGCTGGCACCCAATTACTGAATTTTGGAATATTTTGTTGATTATAAGGCTACTCCATTTCTTCTATGATGATTTGGCCCTCAGTAATAGATATAATGTTCATCTGAATTAAATGCACCCATTGCCATCCATTTTAGTCACTGATTCCTAAGATGTAGATGTTTAACTCTTGCCACCCTCTGCTTGACCACATCCAATTTACCTTGATTCACGGACCTATTATGCCAAGTTCCTAAGCAATGCTGTTCTTTCAACATAGGAGTTTCCTTTCATCATCAGTCACATCTACAACTGAACACTGTTTATGCATTGGCCTAACCTTTTCATTTTTTCTGGAGTTATTAGCATTTTGTCCTCTGGCACTCCCCAGGAGCATACTGGACACCTTATGACCAGGAAGCTCATCTGTTGGTGTCACATTTTTGTTTGCTTTTTTATACAGTTCACAAAGTCCTCATGGCTAAGACACTGGAGTGGGTTGTCATTCTCTCCTCCAGTGGATCAAGTTTTGTTAAACTCTCCGTGTGACCTATCAGACTTGGGTGGCCACACATGGCATGGATCATAGCTTCATTGAGTTACTCGAGCCTCTTGCATCAAAACAATGCAGTGATCCATGAAAGGGGATAATAGAATTTAAAAAAAAGACAAATATTTTATCTCACAAGATGCCATAGCTACGGTAAAAATACTGCCATAATGAACATAATACATTATATAATTTTATGTTGTATAACATAACAATATATTATAATGTATTTAGAAAATAACATTTATAAAGCAAAATCTTACACAAAATTTAGAATTCATGAAAAAAAATGAAGCTTAGAGCATATAAAATTCAAGTAATCTGTAATAAGGATAATCAGTTTTTAAAAAATTTTAAAGATAGCGTTATTTAAAACGTGACATTTTGTTAATTTTCTGCAGTGCCATGAACAAGGAATCAATAATGAATTGATTGAATGATTATATGAGGGAGAATTTTTATTAACAATGTAAATATCTCCCTAGCACATCAGAAAAAGATCAACTTTATGTATAATTCTGCAAAATTAATCCATTCTTGCTTTTGTCTTTTTGCAAAATAATCTTTATAATAATCTAAATCTCATTCATCATATAGCAATTTTGTCTTCATAACCATATGAAACACACACAAACACGCACATGCACACCTCCACATGTATATTTAATCTAAATATCAATAAATAGAGCCCTCAGTGTATATTTTTTCACAATAACAGCATGTTTTATAACTTAGCCAACAAACTATTTTTGTTAACAGTGCATGTAGTGAAATAATTCCATCACAATTACAATATTTGAAAGATGTCTTTTGTTCAATGATATTTAATGAATTATAGTTTGTAATGGAAAAAGTTTTAAGTATATAAAATAATCACACAGTACTTAGTTTTTCCAAATAGCACAAAAAAACTTTTATACCTACTCAGTCTGGAGTTGCAGAAGGCAATGGCAACCCACTCCAGTACTCTTGCCTGGAAAATCCCATGGACGGAGGAACCTGGTCCATGGGGTCGCTAAGGGTCTGACACAACTGAGTGACTTCACTTTCACGCATTGGAGAAGGAGATGGCAAACCACTCCAGTGTTCTTGCCTGGAGAATCCCAGGGACAGAGGAGACTGGTGAGCTGCCCTCTATGGGGTCGCACAGAGTTGGACACGACTGAAATGACGTCGTAGCAGCAGCAGCAGTCTGGAGTTCACTAGATAAAGGTAAGGCTTGTGGTCCGAGTGTCAGATTCTGTGAAATGTGGACAGGGAACTTTTAAACTCTTCTGAAACTACAAAGTGAGGAAGAACTAGAATGAAAATGTTATCTGCATTAAGAAATATTTGCTTTTTTCTTTTTATTAAAATAGTCATAAACTCACAGTACAGTTTAATAAAAAAAATTAAAAGGCAAGAAAACAAATATTTTTTAATTCTTTTCATAGAAAAGAAATTTCAAATATGCATAAGTATTCCTTTTCTGCTTATGAAGTGCAGCCAAAGTGTGACTGAAATATAAGAAAGAGGCTGAAAATTCTATTTGTACAATTATGTCTACAAACCTATTTATGTGCTATAATCTCAAATATTAATGATGAATTGTTAAGAATTTATCATGAGTATAACTAGTCATTATAATTTGGATCATCTTAAATGCAAATTATTAATCAAGACTAAAAAAGCTTCTTTATTGACAATATAAATAGTATTTTATTGTTTGAGACATCTAAAATTTAAATTTAATATATTATCCAATTACTAATAATAACTCAGACATATTTCCTCTAATAGCAGAGTGAGGTAGTAAAAATGAGAGCTAGCTTATTATATACTTTAAGTGTATTAGATCAATATAAATATATTCATAAATTTAAACATATTTTTAAATGCATGCACATATTTCTCTTGAAATAATATTTAAAGTTTGAAGACAAAATATTTTTGCATAACTTCTACATTTTTCTACCAAATCTTTTTTTGAGAAATTGGTTATCTTCTGACTTAGATAATGGCATGTTGGTTCTGTTCTTAACAGCTTTGAATTTATTTTTTTAAATGAACATAATTCATAAATCTTAAGGTAATATTAAGGCAATGTTGAGGTTCTATTTGAAGTGCCATCCTTAAGAAATATATTTAAATTATCAGACTTAATAATTTAAATAACAGCCAAATAGAATATGTGAAATTCAATCAATCAAGTTTGGAATTCGATACAATTAATAAAATAATTATTTAGGGATAAGAGAAATTCAATTATGGATTGTTTGTTGGACAATGTTAAAACTTTAATTTTGTTAGTTACATTGTGATTTCATTAAAAATATGTATTTTCTTTATTACTACCAATACTAGCTCAATTATTTGGTTTCTAGCCCCCTCTGTCATCTCCCATCTCATACTTCAGGTGAATTGCTCCATCCTTTCCCAGTGTGCTTAGTACTATTATAATAAGTTGCTTTGAATCTTTCAAGGAAGGGAAGGGAAAAGAAAAGGGATGGAGGCAAGAAACAAACCTACACTTGGGCTACAGAAGATTGAGTGATTATCTTTAGCCTGGGGTTGGTTAACTACATTCAGACATAGGGAAAAAGTGTCTTATTCCATACTTAAACTAAAACACACTAACATCAGTACAAATGGTAAGATTATTTTTTCTATTCCCTATGTATATACTTCCTGGTGGCTCAGACAGTAAAGAACCTGTCTGCAATGCAGGTCACCTGGGTTCAACTCCTGGGTCAGGAAGATCCCTGGAGAAGGGAATGGTAACCTACTCCAGTATTTTTGCCTGGAAAATTTAATGGACAGAGGAACCTGGTGGGCTACAGTCCATGGGGTCGCAGAGTCAGACACGACTGAACAACTAACACTTTCACTAACTGTATATACTCTCCACCTCTCCCAGCCTATATCTTTGAAATACCTTGTCCTTTTTCAGGCTTCTCTTATTAAACATTTTAAATCTATTTCTTTAGTAAAATAGAGCTCAGTGGGATATGCCCAAAGTCCTGACATGAATTTGAATGCTTTCTCCCTCCAGACCATGATGTTCGTAAATGTGAAGCTCATTAGAGACATTTTCTTTAATTCTCAGTGTGATAGCTAGTAACATGCCCTTTCATATGTATGGGAAAGTCTTTCCGAATCTCCTGCTCCAGGGAAGCCTGTCTGCCAGGAGCAGCCCTACAAATGCACTCAGCAGCTGGCAAGAGGAACTCTTTGGCCCCACATAACAGCAGGCAGACTGGCCTCCCATGCATGTATTTTTGTTTGCATCATCAACCAGTGCATTAATGAGCTGCCAATTTGCTCAAGCAGGACAACACTGAGAAGTAGGCCAGCTTGATCTTTGGCACACTCTCATCATAACACAATCTCATTCTTTGGCAAGCTGAAAAATAATTATTTTAAAAGATAAGCCTCATGTTAAAAAGAAGACAATCTCAGAGTGATTTTACTTTAATTTACTAAGTGTTTATAATATTTGAACCAAATGATGACATTAATGTAAGTGACCTAAATTTTCCATTTAAAAATATATTCCTCAGTTATAATAATCATCATTAGACTTAGTCCTTCCTCCTTTTTCAAAGTATAATCCAAATGAAGATGAAGATTAGAAAAGAAATGAGATAAAAAGAGATCAGAAGAAAGGAGTTAGAAAGTGGAGGAGAGAGAATAAGAAAGACCAAACAATGTATCAGGGAAGAAATAAGAGAAAAACCAAGAGAAATGTGAAAAATAGTGATAAAGATAAGACTAGAGAAAAGAGAAGGAATAAAGAAATGAGTGGAATGGGAGATAAATAAGAAGAAAAGACATTCTGAGATTGAAAGTACTTTCATATGTTTACCTTCTCTTGTTAAGTTTTCACAATCAGTTGCCCAGTCTGGGGTCATTGTGAATGTGTCATTATTAAATTTTTTGAAAAATTCATGCACACTGGAATTTTCACATTGAATCTCAAAACTTTACTTATCAATATCTTTACGAACAATAATAATGAAGTCTGCCACTCTGTCACTAATGATCAGTTCTTGTGAAATGTATCAGAAATGTTGGATGTGATCTCTTTTTTTTTGGCAGAGATTCAGCTTCAAAGATGCTTGTGTGCTGCTGTAGCTTCAACCAAGAAAGAGTGTGAGTAGTCTATTTTAAACTCTACAATAAAGGAAGAACTCATTACTGTGACTCATTCATTTTCTCGGAAATAGCTTCAGTCTCTCACTAACCATACATAGACAGTCATTTTCAGATGACCTTAAAATAAAGTTTTTGTTCATGCCAAAACACTGACTCTTGAATGATATCTTTTTTTTTTCCATTTTTAAGAGAAGCAACAATTTTCTTCTATGGTTTTTCATCCACTATCCAGAGATCAGTGTTTTTGTCCCATGTGGTGTTACTTTAAGAACAAATATAATATTATGTTGGAAAATCTATGTATTAAAATGATCCAGATGGTGACTGATTCTTCTTACTTTTTGCTTTTCAAATTCATGCTGTATTTAGACTTTCTCACTGTATTATGTGCAATGAGGTTTTCAGCATAGAAAAATGTGGTTCTTATTTAAAATGTACTGCTTATAGTATAATTCTTCTCTGCGTAAACAAGCATTGTTTGATTTTAAAAATTTTTACAAATTTAAAATGCTTAGAGATTAATTTGTTCAAAGTTAGCAATATGGATAACACTATGTTATGGAGTGTTCAAGTTATATTTGAATATGTAACACATTTTTCTTGAGATATCAATTAATATCAGAAGCAAATCTTTCTTATTTAATTTGTCCAGTAGGGAAAAAAAAAAAGAAATCTAAAAATCATTAAAAAAAATACACAGAGTCAGCTCATGAATAGGGTTTCCCAGGTGAAGAAACCAACAGAATACTTGTGTATTTTGGGCAGACGTATGTTGTAGAGATGGTAGATCTCAGTAGTCTGAATTCCTAGCTTGAATGTTTTTGTATCTATTACTATCATTTTCTATTGATTTATGACTTTTTTATTCAATCTTGATTGTATAATTCCAGATCATGGAAATACAAACTCAACCAACAAGACCTCATTCAGGACAAATTCACCAGGTAAATCATTGCTAGCACTTTACTTTGTTGGATACACCTATAACCAAACATGTAGTGAAAGAAAAACTAATATAAAATTAAAAAGAAAGAGAAGAAGAGAGAGGAGAAGAAGCAGAAGAAAGAACAGGAGAGGCTCCCAAGTAAAGTCATGGACTCCAACAATTTTAACTGCATATGGAATTAGAAGGCTATGTGGGAATACAGGGAATGATCAGAGAAACTGAAAGAAAGAATGAAGAAAAGTGTCACCAAACTCAAATAAAAATACTCTTTCAGAAAACCAGTTCCAGCAGAAATGTTGAATATCCTTTTAAAGTTTGAGTACATAATAACAAAGAGCTTAGAATATACTATAGGATGTAAAATTGGTGTGCCAAAGTACTTATATCTTTATGTACTGTGCAGTTTTCTGTGTCTGTCCTGGTTGGTGTGGTTTGGCCACATGATGCAAAGAGCCAACTCATTGGAGAAGACCCTGATGTTGGGAAAGATTGAGGGCAGGAGGAGAAAGGGCAACAGAGGATGAGATGGTTGGATGGCATCATTGACTCAATGAACATGAGTGTGAGCAAATTCCAGGAAATAGTGAAGGACAGAGAAGCCTGGAGTGGCGCAGTCCCTGGGGTCGCAAAGAGTCTGAAACGATTGAGTGACTGAACAACAAAAACAAGAAAGAATTTCGGTATAGAAATACTTTATCTTGTTGCCTGTTTTTATTTGTTCTACAAGTAGACTATCCCATTTCTAATGGGCAATTTATTTACACAAAACTGTATACCTCTAATTTTTTTAAGGCACTCAAAGGTTGAACTTGACTAAAAGTTTCCTGAGTCAATTCTGTGCAGTACTATCTATTATCTGTATGATGATGGACAAGATACTTGCCGTTAGTGGTGTGTTTTCCTCATTAATAAAATGCCCAAAGAGTAACTCTTAATCAGCTTGGAAGGAAGAAGTAGGATAATGCCTGACCCATTGATAATTAGCACATTGTGTTAGTTGTGGTCCCCCAAAACAAAAATATTCCTCTCAGACGTGTTTCACTAAAGAGAAGTTAATGGATAATCTGTTAAAAGAGGTGTGTGGAATGTTGAGGGGCCCAACAAGGAATGTGGGACGTGCACGGACTAGCGGCAGGAGGGTGTCATTGCTACACCTAAGGCTGAAGGAGGAGGAGAGGAACCGGCGGTGCCAGTGCCTAGTAAGCTGCAGCCGCTTCTTCCTACCATCGTCGCTTGGCCTGGCTTCACTGTGGTTGAATCCAAGGGAGACAAAGAAGCCCAAGCGATGAGGCCCTTAGCAGGCAGCTGCCTCCAGTTTACTGCACAAGGGACAGAGACTGTATGAGACAAGGGAGGAAGAAATAGTTTTATAACCAGAACATTTTACTCCTTTTGTCATGTAGCATCTAAGTCTGTCCTCTACTTGGATAAATATATTTCAACCACAGACAGCAGTTGTATTAACCATCATGTCATGACAGGATGGCGTCAGTCCAGGCTCCCTACTGTCTAGAACATAAACTGTAACATGAATCATAGCCAATGCTTTTCATATATAAAAGGGAAAAGGTCAAAAAAAGAAGCAAACACAATATGAAATACAGTGCAACAACACCTACTATAAGTAGGTCATACATCCTCAATTGTTAACCATTGCTTTCTTCTTGCGTCATCTATTCTATGTTCCCCCTTAATCTTTGTCAGCATCTCAAATGGTCTTGGTTCTTTACCAGAGGACTGACCCAACTCATCACTTTTACATGATACTTTCATGATCCTGTCTTCATTGACCCCTATAGTTAAATTTTGGTTATTGTTTTTGGATGTAGATTAAGACTGCTCGTTTCAAAATTTGTCTTTTACTATTTTTTATCATGACCACTCAATTTCCCTTTGATGACTTGGACCGTTCACTCTGCTTGCAGTGTACTGGCATAAAGAGGCCCAAATGGCTTGAGGTAGTCTTAGCTTACAGTTTGCTGGAAGAATGACTATGCACTTTCACTGAAGCATTCTTGTCCAAGAGTTACAATCTTACCAAGACTAAGTTCATGTAAAGAGAAATAAAAGATCTGTAAGTGGCAAAGGCATATTAAATACACACACACACACACACACACACACACACACACACACACTCTGGAAGAGAGAGAAAGAGTGAGAGAAGGAGGGAGGAAGCACTCTTCAGCTGCATTCCAGGCTTCCCAGACTCCTACTCTTCAGCTGTCAAAGACATACTAATGTGTGGGTGTTTCGTTTAAAAGTTATTCTGAACCTTGTAGGATAGCACCTCAATTTTAGACAATGCATTCTCCTGATCAGCACCATCAGTTCATTTCAGTAGCTCAGTCGTGTCTGACTCTTTGCGACCCCATGGATTGTAGCACACCAGGCTTCCCTGTCCATTACCACCTCCTGGAGTTTGCTCAAACATGTCTATTGAGTCGGTGATGCCATCCAACCATCTCATCCTCTGTCGTCCCTTTCTGCCTTCAATCTTTCTGAGCATCAGGGCCATTTCAAATGAGTCACTTCTTCGCATCAGGTTGAAGAGAGAGGAGAAGAAGCAGAAGAAAGAACAAGAGAGGCTCCCAAGTAAAGTCATGGACTCCAACAATTTTAACTGCATATGGAATTAGAAGGCTATGTGGGAATACAGGGAATGATCAGAGAAACTGAAAGAAAGAATGAAGAAAAGTGTCACCAAACTCAAATAAAAATACTCTTTCAGAAAACCAGTTCCAGCAGAAATGTTGAATATCCTTTTAAAGTTTGAGTACATAATAACAAAGAGCTTAGAATATACTATAGGATGCAAAATTGGTGTGCCAAAGTACTTATATCTTTATGTACTGTGCAGTTTTCTGTGTCTGTCCTGGTTGGTGTGGTTTGGCCACATGATGCAAAGAGCCAACTCATTGGAGAAGACCCTGATGTTGGGAAAGATTGAGGGCAGGAGGAGAAAGGGCAACAGAGGATGAGATGGTTGGATGGCATCATTGACTCAATGAACATGAGTGTGAGCAAACTCCAGGAAATAGTGAAGGACAGAGAAGCCTGGAGTGGTGTAGTCCCTGGGGTCGCAAAGAGTCGGAAACGATTGAGTGACTGAACAACAAAAACAAGAAAGAATTTCGGTATAGAAATACTTTATCTTGTTGCCTGTTTTTATTTGTTCTACAAGTAGACTATCCCATTTCTAATGGGCAATTTATTTACACAAAACTGTATACCTCTAATTTTTTAAGGCACTCAAAGGTTGAACTTGACTAAAAGTTTCCTGAGTCAATTCTGTGCAGTACTATCTACAATCTGTATGATGATGGACAAGATACTTGCCATTGGTGTGTTTTCCTCATTAATAAAATGCCAAAAGAGTAACTCTTAACTTATCAGCTTGGAAGGAAGAAGTAGGATAATGCCTGAAAAGTGCCTGACCCATTGATAATTAGCACATTGTGTTAGTTGTGGTCCCCCAAAACAAAAATATTCCTCTCAAACGTGTTTCACTAAAGAGAAGTTAATGGATAATCTGTTAAAAGAGGTGTGTGGAATGTTCAGGGGCCCAACAAGGAATGTGGGACGTGCACGGACTAGTGGCAAGAGGGTGTCATTGCTACACCTAAGGCTGAAGGAGGAGGAGAGGAACCGGCGCCTAGTGAGCTGCAGCCGCTTCTTCCTACCATCGTCGCTTGGCCTCTCTTCACTGTGGTTGAATCCAAGGGAGACAAAGGAGCCCAAGCGATGAGGCCCTTAGCAGGCAGCTGCCTCCAGTTTACTGCACAAGGGACAGAGACTGTATGAGACAAAGGAGGAAGAAATAGTTTTATAACCAGAACATTCTACTCCTTTTGTCATGTAGCATCTAAGTCTGTCCTCTACTTGGATAAATATATTTCAACCACAGACAGCAGTTGTATTAAGGCACTCAAAGGTTGAACTTGACTAAAAGTTTCCTGAGTCAATTCTGTGCAGTACTATCTATTATCTGTATGATGATGGACAAGATACTTGCCGTTAGTGGTGTGTTTTCCTCATTAATAAAATGCCCAAAGAGTAACTCTTAATCAGCTTGGAAGGAAGAAGTAGGATAATGCCTGACCCATTGATAATTAGCACATTGTGTTAGTTGTGGTCCCCCAAAACAAAAATATTCCTCTCAGACGTGTTTCACTAAAGAGAAGTTAATGGATAATCTGTTAAAAGAGGTGTGTGGAATGTTGAGGGGCCCAACAAGGAATGTGGGACGTGCACGGACTAGCGGCAGGAGGGTGTCATTGCTACACCTAAGGCTGAAGGAGGAGGAGAGGAACCGGCGGTGCCAGTGCCTAGTAAGCTGCAGCCGCTTCTTCCTACCATCGTCGCTTGGCCTGGCTTCACTGTGGTTGAATCCAAGGGAGACAAAGAAGCCCAAGCGATGAGGCCCTTAGCAGGCAGCTGCCTCCAGTTTACTGCACAAGGGACAGAGACTGTATGAGACAAGGGAGGAAGAAATAGTTTTATAACCAGAACATTTTGAACCGGCGCCTAGTGAGCTGCAGCCGCTTCTTCCTACCATCGTCGCTTGGCCTCTCTTCACTGTGGTTGAATCCAAGGGAGACAAAGGAGCCCAAGCGATGAGGCCCTTAGCAGGCAGCTGCCTCCAGTTTACTGCACAAGGGACAGAGACTGTATGAGACAAAGGAGGAAGAAATAGTTTTATAACCAGAACATTCTACTCCTTTTGTCATGTAGCATCTAAGTCTGTCCTCTACTTGGATAAATATATTTCAACCACAGACAGCAGTTGTATTAACCATCATGTCATGACAGGATGGCATCAGTCCAGGCTCCCTACTGTCTAGAACATAAACTGTAACATGAATCATAGCCAATGCTTTTCATATATAAAAGGGAAAAGGTCAAAAAAAGAAGCAAACACAATATGAAATACAGTTGCAACAATACCTACTATAAGTAGGTCATACATCCTCAATTGTTAACCATTCTTTTTTCTTGCGTCATCTATTCTATGTTCCCCCTTAATCTTTGTCAGCATCTCAAATGGTCTTGGTTCTTTACCAGAGGGCTGACCCAGCTCATCACTTTTATATGATACTTTCATGATCCTGTCTTCACTTGACCCCTATAGTTAAATTTTGGTCATTGTTTTTGCATGTAGATTAAGACTGCTCATTTCAAAATTTGTCTTTTATATTTTTTTTATCATGACCACTCAATTTCCCTTTGATGACTTGGACCGTTCACTCTGCTTGCAGTGTACTGGCATAAAGAGGCCCAAATGGATTGAGGTAGTCTTAGCTTACAGTTTGCTGGAAGAATGACTATGCACTTTCATTGAAGCATTCTTCTCCAAGAGTTACAATCTTACCAAGACTAAGTTCATGTAAAGAGAAATAAAAGATCTGTAAGTGGCAAAGGCATATTAAATACACACACACACACACACACACACACACACACACACACACACTGGAAGAGAGAGAAAGAGAGAGAGAAGGAGGGAGGAAGCACTCTTCAGCTGCATTCCAGGCTTCCCAGACTCCTACTCTTTAGCTGTCAAAGACATACTAATGTGTGGGTGTTTCGTTTAAAAGTTATTCTGAACCTTGTAGGATAGCACCTCAATTTTAGACAATGCATTCTCCTGATCAGCACCATCAGTTCATTTCAGTAGCTCAGTCGTGTCTGACTCTTTGCGACCCCATGGATTGTAGCACACCAGGCTTCCCTGTCCATTACCAACTCCTGGAGTTTGCTCAAACTCATGTCCATTGAATCAGTGATGCCATCCAACCATCTCATACTCTGTTGTCCCCTTCTCCTTCTGCCTTCAATCTTTCTGAGCATCAGGGCCATTTCAAATGAGTCACTTCTTCGCATCAGGTGGCCAAAGTATTGGAGTTTCGGCTTCAGCATCAGTCCTTCCAATGAATAATCAGGACTGATTTCCTTCAGGTTAGACTGGTTGGATCTCCTTGCAGTTCAAAGGACTCTCAAAAGTCTTTTNCCACCAAAAAAGAGTTCCTTGATCAAAGTTACTATTTATTTGATTGTCAAAGTTCCTTCTTCACTTTTGTGAAAAAGTGTACTTTAATAAAGGTGTACTTTTCCTAGGAAATGAAAATGAGCTCCTTCCAAATGACGTTACTGGAATTAAGAATATCCTTTTCTAAGGAAGAGATGAGATGCTCTTCTTGTTTGCTCTAGTAAACTGAAAAGTCCTCTAAAACAGAATCTGAGGTAAGGGTTCAAGTGTATATTATTAAATAAGTGAATGCTTTTTAGAGAAAAGGAGTAAAGCAGACAGGACAATGTGAGGAAAGAAGTTAGGTAGGGACTGGATAGCTCATCTTAAGTCTACACTTATTTAGGCTCATCCTTCTGGCAGCTTTGTGTCATGATTTGCACCACAGAATTTGTCTCACTGTTCACGCAATGGAGGTTGGGCCTTTGTTATTCCAGGATGTGCCACCTTTAAATGTAATATCGGACACACAAGGATAAAGAGATCATCCCTCCCAGGAGGACAAAGTGACATCTGTTCAGTAGACAGCACTTCTTTAAAGAAGGAGCATTTGTGAACTCTTAGCATCACGACTGAGTGACTTCACTTTCCCTTTTCACTTTCATGCATTGGAGAAGGAAATGGCAACCCACTTCAGTGTTCTTGCCTGGAGAATCCCAGGGACGGGGGAGCCTGGTGGGCTGCCGTCTATGGGGTCGCACAGAGTTGAACATGACTGAACTGACTTAGCAGCAGCAGCAACATCTGACACTTACATAAGCTGTTATGCGCAGGACTGCCAACCGGAGGCAGGTGGGGCCACCTTAGTAGGTTGCCTGGCTATTTGACTCTTAAGGACACTGATATCAATTAGCCATTGCCAAAGCCCTTGGATTCCAAAGCACTCTAATTATTCCTTGTGGCGATTGCTCCCACCTTGTCTCTGATGATTAGGTGTTGCTACCTTACCTTTGTCTCTCAAGGAGCTAATTGTTGGCATTAAGGCCTGCAGTGCAATGGTGTCATATCCAGCCATCTTCTCTAACCTCCAGAGTGAAGCCAAGACAGGAATTTTAGAGTATGTTGATAATTATTTGACAACGCATTCCCTAGTGTCCTGATGAAAGGAATATTCTGGTCTGTAGCATAGGCAATGGCTGAGAGAATGGATTCTAATATAATCATGAGAGCATACCCCGCATCCACTCATCTTCTCGAAGTGTTTGCATTTAACCTTATATGGCCTGCAATGGATATTCTTGAGTCTTAACTTATTGAAACAAGGATACTTGTGAGTATAGGCTTCAATGGACCAACAAAGCAAGTTATTAGAAGCAAGATGTGGCCAAGTATAAGTGCCAGAATAGATATATCCCTGGCGAGTGTTCAGTTCAGTTCAGTCACTCAGTTTTGTCCAACTCTTTGCAACCCCATGGACTGCAGCACACCATGCTTACCTGTCCATCACCAACTCCTGGAGCTTACTCAAACTCATGTCAATCGAATCAGTGATGCCATCGAACCATCTCTTTCTCTTCCATCCCCTTCTCTTTCTGCTTCCAATCGTTCCCAGCATCAGGGTCTTTTCCAATGAAACAGGTCTTCCCATCAGGTGGCCAAAGTATTTGAGTTTCAGCTTCAGCATCAGTCTTTCTGATGAATATTTAGGACTAATTTCCTTTAGGAAGGACTGGTTGGATCTCCTTGCAGTCCAAGGAACTTTTAAGAGTCTTCTCTAACATCACAGTTCAAAAGCATCTTTTTTTCAGTGTTCAGCTTTCTTTATGGTCCAAATCTCACATCCATACATGACCACTGGAAAAACTGTAGCTTTGACAACACAAATTGTTGTGGGAAAAGTAATGTCACTGCTTTTTAATATGCTCTCTAGTTTCATCATAGCTTTTCTTCCTAGGAGCAAGTGTCTTTTAATTTCATGGCTGCAATCACCATCTGCAGTGATTTTGGAGCCCAAGAAAATAAAGTCTGTCACTATTTCCATTGTTTCCCCATCTATTTGCCTTGAAGTGATGGGACCAGATTCCATGATCTTCATTTTTTAATGTTGAGATTTAAGTCAACATTTTCACTCTCCTTTTTCACGTTCATCAAGAGGCTCTTTAGTTCTTCACTTTCTGTCATAGGTTGGTGTCATCTGCATATCTGAGGTTATTGATATTTCTCCCAGCAATCTTGATTCCAGCTTGTGCTTCATCCAGCCCAGAATTTTGCTTGATGTACTCTGCATATAAGATAAATGAGTAGGGTGACAATATACATCCTTGATGTACTCCCTTCCCAATTTGGAACCAGCCTATTGTTCCATGTCTGGTTCTAACTGTTCTTTCTTGACCTGTATACAGATTTCTCAGGAGGCAGGTAAGATGAGTATAACCAATCCCAGAATCCCATACCATCTTAATAGTATGTTTCTTGGGGACCAGCACCATTTGTTATAGCAATAATAGTCTCACTGGAAAAATAATTCTATTCAAATGGCTTAAATGAAAAATTTTAATGATGGACTTACATTTATAGATAAATGTACCATGGTAAAGGATCTAAAAATACATAACCAGCCTATTGTTCCATGTCTGGTTCTAACTGTTCTTTCTTGACCTGTATACAGATTTCTCAGGAGGCAGGTAAGATGAGTATAACCAATCCCAGAATCCCATACCATCTTAATAGTATGTTTCTTGGGGACCAGCACCATTTGTTATAGCAATAATAGTCTCACTGGAAAAATAATTCTATTCAAATGGCTTAAATGAAAAATTTTAATGATGGACTTACATTTATAGATAAATGTACCATGGTAAAGGATCTAAAAATACATGCTAATATTTCCAAGAACTAGCAAGAGCAGGAAGTCATTTCTGTCCATGTCTACAGTCCCAACATTGTTAAAGGCCTGAGAACTGACTCTCAGCCACTTCCAGACTGGTGAACTAAAGGAGAGGAGCCGAGGAAACTTTAGCTGACCACCTTGTCATTCCCTCATATTTCTTGCTTATGCCTCCCACTGATTGCAGCCAACTATCTAGATACCAAAGGTCAAGGAAACTGAAACAACAAAACCCTTAGTTTCAACCCACTAAGAACCAGAATGGACCAAAGGGAAAATGCAGCTGGCCGGGCAGAAAGAAAATATTTGGCTTTTCCTGTTACCTATTTTTATTATTTGATCATTATTAATCTTTCTTCAGTCTTATTTCTATTGATTCTGGGCCACTGGTGAATCTAGTCATGGACAGTCTTTTCAACAAACACAAAATTAATTTCTTGGCATGTGGCATGGGTTATATAAAAAGCTTTCTTTTTTTT
>SJXQ01002951.1:25956-147705 GCA_006408695.1 Aepyceros melampus | reverse complement strand
CATAAGATTTTAAAGGGGATTGTAAACTTTAATTATGCCTTCTTAAAGAAAGTGAAAAGAACTAAAGAGCCTCTTGATGAAAGTGAAGGAAGAGAGTGAAAAAGCTAGCTTAAAGCTCAACATTCAAAAAACAAAATCATGGCATCTGGTCCCATCATTTCATGGCAAATAGATGGGGAAACAGTGGAAACAGTGGCAGACTATTTTTCTGGGCTCCAAAATCATGGCAGATGGTGACTGCAGCCATGAAATTAAAAGACGCTTATTCCTTGGAAGGAAAGTTATGACCAACCTAGACAGCATATTAAAAAGCAGAGATATTACTTTGCCAACAAAGTTTCATCTAGTCAAAGCTATGATTTTTCCAGTAGTCATGTATAGATGTGAAAGTTGGACTATAAAGAAAACTGAGCACTGAAGAATTGATTCTTTTGAACTGTGGTGTTGGAGAAGACTCTTGAGAGTCCCTTGGACTGCAAGGAGATCCAACCAGTCCATTCCAAAAGAGATCAGTCCTAGGTGTTCATTGGAAGGACTGATGTTGAAGCTGAAACTCCAATACTTTGGCCACCTCATGTGAAGAGCTCACTCATTGGAAAAGACTCTGATGCTGGGAGGGATTGGGGGCAGGAGGAGAAGGGGGCGACAGAGGATGAGATGGTTGGATGGCATCACTGATTCAATGGACATGGGTTTGTGTGGACTCCGGGAGTTGGTGATGGACAGGGAGGCCTGGCGTGCTGCAGTCCATGAGGTCACAAAGAGCTGGATACGGCTGAAGTGAGCTGCCTGAAAGATAGTTTAGGTTTACCTTTGCTTTTCCACATCTCAAATCTGACAGCTGAGTAAATATGAGGATATTTACAAATAATTGCTATATATTCTATCACTGAGTCACAGAGTAATAGACAAAGGTGAGACTGAACTCACAGACTGCTTATTCCCTTACAACACCATTCTGTTTTTATCTATCTACACATTACCTTTCCTGCAAAAAGAATTTTTTTTTAATGATGCTATTACTTTAATAGTTTCCATTTGCATTTTGAATTTTCATTGTGCCAGTTATCCAATTCCACTTATATGGTGAAATTTGTGGGCCTCATGGCTATTTTAATATGATGCCTTTTATAATGTAATTGAGAGAAGTCTCCAATGAATAAAATAAATGGTTTCAGAGGGTTCTTAAGCCCTCAACAGACATCAGCTAAAATGTTAAGAGTGCCTCCAAATCCCACTGGTGCTATATTTTCTAACCATGAAAGAAATGTCATTATTGTAAATTTCCAGCTTTTGTCTGAAAATCTTGTACTAGATCCCTTGAGCGCCAGTTCAGTTAATTAATTCAAACAATTTCCTCTCTAATCTCTAAAACATTTTCATATTTAAGACAATAAATGAGGTACTTAAGGGGCTCACTCATTGTTGGTTATTAATATGCCAGGGAATTAGAAAAATTACCCCTAGTCTTCAGTGACATGAATAATGTCTCTTTTTTTCCCCTTCCAATGGTTCTGACCTGGACAAGGTTAAAAGCATGGTTTCTATGCAACTGAATTTTAAAAAATGCTATTTTCCACTTGCTTTGGTTTTCCATCTAAATAGTCTTCCTTTTCTTTCAGCAATAAATCTGATATGTAGCTTGATAAGTTATGCCGATTTAAAGATTGAATTAGTTAATAATAACTTTGAAATTACTGATTAGTTTAGAAGAAGAATAATTGCATTTTTCTTGAACCAGTACATAAGGTTAATGCAGTTGAGAATGTGATGGCTCCAGTAACTTTGACACTAATTGGTGATTGTGTACATGTTAAGATAAGGAGTCAGCATGAACGAATTCTCAGGAGGTTTGCAGGAAGACAAAGCTATTTGTTCACAAACCTACTTTTCTCCATTTGAACAACTGGTTTAACTTCATAAAAGGTTGGTGAGTGACCTTCAGGATAAAATTTCATGCATCTCATGCCACTGACTCTGGTTTATCAAAATGAAACAGAGCACAAAAACAATTTTTTTCTGTAAAAAAATTCAGCCATCTATTTATCAATATATGAATCTAATTGTTCAATTTCCAAAATTGACTATCTTTAGAGGGGGAAAATGTGTGAGATGAAAGGAAAATCAAGCTTGTAATTGTTCACATTGCTTTGTGCTTATACAGCCCTTACTTCAAAAGTCTCCTAAATCATTTTATAACCATTATAAAGTTAATCTTCTTAATGTAAAAACACTCACATATTATTGTTAGTATGATTTTAAAGTACTGAAGAAGAATCTATAGATATTTGGGGGAAAGGTAGCATAGTTATGTTCAAGAAATTGTCCATCAGATAACTGGATCAGATAAGAGCCATTACCCATAAAATCTAGTGCAGAATCATGGCTTCTATCTGGTCTCTGGCTACTAATTGAAATGAGCGATGTTTCAGCTCTAAGCAAAAGGTTCCTACTGTATTGTGCTCATTTGTAATTGTTAAAGATTTAGTTATTTATGCTAGTCACAATTCAATATTTTCCTTCAGTTCAGTTCAGTTCAGTTGCTCTGTCATGTCCGACTCTTTGTGACCCCATGAACTGCAGCATGCCAGGCCTTCCTGTCCATCACCAACTACCGGAGTTCACTCAGACTCACGTTCATCGAGTCCGTGATGCCATTCAGCCATCTCATCCTCGGTCATCCCCTTCTTCTCCTGCCCCCAATCCCTCCCAGCATCAGGGTCTTTTCTAATGAGTCAAATTTTCACATGAGGTGGCCAAAGTACTGGAGCTTCAGCTTTAGCATCATTCCTTCCAAAGAACACCCAGGACTGATCTCCTTCAGAATGGCTGGTTGGATCTCCTTGCAGTCCAAGGGACTCTCAAGAGTCTTCTCCAACACCACAGTTCAAAAGCATCAATTCTTCGGCGCTCAGCTTTCTTCACAGTCCAACTCTCACATCCATACGTGACCACTGGAGAAACCATAGCCTTGACTAGACGGACCTTTGTTGGCAAAGTAATGTCTCTGCTTTTGAATATACTATCTAGGTTGGTCATAACTTTTCTTTCAAGGAGTAAGCGTCTTTTAATTTCATGGCTGCAATCACCACCTACAATGATTTTGGAGCCCCCCCAAAATAAAGTCTTACACTGTTTGCACTGTTTCCTCATCTATTTCCCATGAAGTGATGGGACCAGATACCATGATCTTCATTTTCTGAATGTTGAGCTTTAAGCCAACTTTTCCACTCTCCTCTTTCACTTTCATCAAGAGGCTTTTTAGTTCCTCTTCACTTTCTGCCATAAAGGCGGTGTCATCTGTATATCTGAGGTGATTGATATTTCTCCTGGCAATCTTGATTCCGGCTTGTGTTTCTTCTAGCCCAAGGTTTCTAATGATGTTCTCTGCATAGAAGTTAAATAACCAGGGTGACAATATACAGCCTTGACGTACTCCTTTTCCTATTTGGAACCAGTCTGTTGTTCCATGTCCAGTGCTAACTATGGCTTCCTGACCTGCATATTTTCCTCATCAAATGTAAAATTGAAATTAAAAATCCATCATATATTTACTTATTTGAAACATATACTCACCTATAGATTGCCTTATAATAATGAAAATTTTAATAGTGGAAAGCATGTTTGATTAAAACAATGATGTAGGTAGCTATCACAAATATATTTTTAATCTGCTATTAATTAGATAATCAGGCTTTTCATTTAACAATATTAAGTCACAGTTGTCAACAATTGCTTAAAGCATGTATACTTAACTTTGCTTATCTCCTCATATACAATATGCTTCTGTAACTTTCAGGGCTTAGACAAATATGAGGATATTGTTCATATTTCCATTTTCAAACAGGTTTTACATCAAAAACTAATTTTTTTTGAGATTTTTCTTTTAGTCACTAAAAGTAAAGGTCAATGGTATGATGTTTTTAACATAAAAACCTAGAGATTTATTTTCCCAACAGCTAAAATAGAGTATTTATAAATTAAAACATAAAAATAACATCAAAAGAAGTTATTTAAAGGAAAACAAAGCACCTAATATTTTCTCATCAAATTATTATCTAAATTCAGATACTTAAAATAAATATTTTGCTAAATATTATGCAAAAAGGCATAAGACAAAAGAATTGAGTTTTAGATGAGCAAGCAATGAAGCTACAGTGTCATGGAAGTTTAGAATGTTTTGTGTTGATTTAGAGAAAAGAACACATCTGAATGATATCGTGCCTGTTTGGACCTATGTTATCCAATCAGAGCAACCTGTATTTTTCATTTTATTTTTGCCACTTTCTCCTCAGTTTATGACTGTCATTCTAAAAATGACAATAAAAGGAAAAATAGAGCATTCAAAAGAAACTAACAACTTTTAAATAATGTAAGAAATAAATAATATAAGTAAGAAAGAAAGAAAATAGAAGGGGAGTTTAGGGGAGAATAGATACATGTGTATGTATGGCTGAGTTCGTCTGCTGTCCACCTGAACCTATCACAACATTGTTAACTGGCTATACTCCAATATAAAATAAAACATTTATAATGGAGAAATAAAAGGAGAAAAGATAAAAACATATTCAAGTTGGCAATATTTCCTACAGGTTTTATTGCTGCTGCTGCTGCTAAGTCGCTTCAGTCGTGTTCAACTCTGTGCGACTCCATAGACGGCAGCCCACCAGGCTCCCCCGTCCCTGGGATTCCCCAGGCAAGAACACTGGAGTGGGTTGCCATTTATTGCTAGGGAAAGCAATCAAAATTATTTGAATACACTTTTCTCTAACAATAAATTAATTAGACAAATTACCTTAAATGTGAATTTTAAATATTTTAATAGTTCTGTAGGTAATTATATTTAATTTCATATTAATCTTTAATTTATCTAAACATATCAATATATTAAAAGAAATAATTTCACTACCACCTTCCACATCACCACTTTTTGGTATCTTTAACAGCAGTATAATATAAATGTTATAATAATATTAACAAAAGTAATCACTACTTTTTTGTGTCTTTAACAGCAGTATAATATAACAGAATAGACAGAGTAAATATAAATTATTCAATAATTTTCCCTTTTTTTTGCAGTTATTTTCAAGAGTTGAGTTGTTGGTTCAAAAATAAGTTGGCTTCTAATGTTAACAGATCATTCCAGAATTATTTCCAATAGAATTGTAGTAACTCATGGTATTCCCAGAAATAAAGGGAAACATTTATTTTGCCCATTTTCCTGATTTCCTAACACTAGTAGATGGAATTCATTATCATATTTTGTTTTGTTTTATCCTTTAAATGTAAGAAAATAAATCATTTTAGCCACTGATGTATCATTTTTAAATTTATTGATCATTTGCATTTCTTCTTTTGTGACTCATCAAATTTTTTTTTCTCTGCTTTTATTAATATATGTTACATTTCTAGGATTTATCAAACATATTTTCAGTATTCTCCAGAGAAAGACAGCAAATGGGAGATTTATATATATAAAGAAGCAGAGATTTATCTTAAGGAATTGGCTTATGTGATTATGAAGACAGGTAAGTCTGAAATTTATAAGGCAGGTCTACTGGTTGTTAACTGAGATAATGTTCAAATCTGCAGTACTGATTTGAGATTCATAAGGCAACCAACACACTAGAAACTCACGCAGGATTTCTACTTACAGTCTGAAGGTATATTTCCTTCTTCTTTGGGAAACCCTGGTTTCTGTTTTTAAGGACTTCAACTGACTGGATGAGGAAGGTAACATGCAGTGCTGCTGCTGCTGCTGCTGCTGCTAAGTCGCTTCAGTCGTGTCCGACTCGGTGCAGTCTCATAGATGGCAGCCCACGAGACTCCCCATCCCTGGGATTCTCCAGGCAAGAGTAATGGAGTGGGGTGCCATTTTCTCCTCCAATGCACAAAGTGAAAAGTGAAAGTAAAGTCGTTCAGTCGTGTCCGACTTGTACCGACCCCATGGACTGCAGCCCGCCAGGCTCTTCCATCCCTGAGATTTTCCAGGCAAGAGTACTGGAGTGGGGTGCCATTGCTTTCTCCAGTAACATGCATTACTTAAAATAAATTGATTGTAAATGCTAATCACACCCATTTAATAGAGTCTGACAAAACAACTGGGTGGCATGGCCAGGGGCAGTGACAGAAAAAAAATTAACCATTGTGTTTGCACTCTTTCATTCATTCATTTTGACTGCTTGTAACTGTCCACTGACTGAATCTCCCAGCTTGTTCTTCAATTTTAGTGCATTTAGATCATTTTGGGTTTTTTGCTCTTATGCATAGTTGTCTCCATAGATATTGTTGTATGTGAGATCTTTAATAGGTATTTCCATTTTTCCTGGCTAATTAGTACACTTCTCAAGTGAAGGATAAGGAGTTAGGACTTGCCTTATATATATGTCAAGACCTGTTATAAATCTATCCTAATTCAGCCCAAAGAGAGTAGAGTCAAATTTCTGATCTATAATAAAGTTGGGTTGTTTTATTTATTTAAAAAAATGTATAGTATGAGAAGGCACAGGGATACATAAACTGAACCACAGAATAGAAAAGAAAGTCTATGATAAATGTATATTTTAATGACATATCAGATAGGTTGGGCAAGTAAAGACTTTCAATAAATGGACATGGAAAGTATTATTCATATGAAGAAATATGTATTAAATTTCAACTTTCTATCTTAAGAAAAATACACTAAAGTAAACTAAAAGATGAATTACCACTGGGAGTAAGTTCTCATGATACAAAATTGAAAAAATAGTATCAGCCTATACAAAATTAGACCCTGCAAAATGGTAGAAAGAAGCAAAGCAGAAACAACAAAAGGAGAGTACAAACAACTCAAAAGTACCATGGGTATATGGGACATGATTAAGCTCTTTCCAAAGGAAAGACATAAAGCAATGCTAAAGCTCCCTGTGGTTCATAAAATTAAGTCAAAATCTCAAAATTCCACACAAAATACATTCTGTAATCATCAAGTTACTCACTTTCATAAAACAGTATGCCTTTATCTCATCAATGTGAAGAAACTCACTGTATATTAGGAATGTTTCCTTTTGCCAGCTATATGTGTTATAAATACTTTTCTGGTGTACTATTTGTCCTTTTATTTTTCATTGTTTCTTACATTTTAGATTCTTGGTGGCTAATACAATTGAGTTCTCATATTTAACGTAGCCAATATGTCTATATTTTTCTCTATCATCCAATGTTGCCTAAATAATATCCAATTATAATTTATAACAAATAAAATTAATGTAAAACACTATGAAAACTTATTTGATTATGAAATTTTGAAAAATATTTAAATCGAGTAAAAATGTTCAGGAAGACAATTCTTCCCAATATTATTCAACCTTGACCCTATGTTCCAAGTTAGTGAAGATACACATATGCAAAGTACCAGATAAAGTTAAGCTACCTTCTCAGTGAGTTTTTAGAAAACATCATTTGACAGATAATATGATTACTAAGTGTAAAACACTATTTTAATTTTATCTGTTTTTTCATCTGGGCTTTACTGTTACAAAGACACTGACTTGCTTTAATGGATCATTTGGAAATTCCAAATGTACCCCAGATATCAGCAAAACTGATTTTCTGATATAGGAAGAAAAAATGTCCTTAAACTTTTATTGCAGCAATATTGAAAAATGTATTGCCTCCACAGACTTTCTGAAAATTCTCGAGGCATATGTTCTTATAAACTTGTATGGTTCATAAACCCTGCTTCTGCTAAACTAGTTCAATTTAGCAATCATATGCCATTACATTTGAGCTGTTCTTGCTCTCCATGTTTGCCCAGCTATATAACTCTGCCCTTTAATTTTTGTGGACACACACATACACAGGCACACACTCATACACAACAATGTTTAAGTTAATTGTATACACAGGACACTGCAGTGAACATTAGAGCAAGGAAAGAAGCAGAGTGTATATTATTTCATTTAAGTGCCATATTCTGATCATTATCTCCTATTTTCCAGCTCATTTCCTCTAATAGCCCCACTCAAACAATCCTCAAAATAAATCTGGACCTTCTTCAGTCCTTAGATCCTTTCTGGTTTCATTGTCTATGACTTGCTCCATACTCTTACTTCCCCCTTTACCTACCTTACATCACAAGGAAAATCACCACAGTCACCCCTCACATCGGCTCTCAAACTTTTTCTAGCTTCATAGTGCTCATTGGCTTAAATCATAATCCTAGTTAAATCTAAAATACATTTATACAGGTGAACATAAATGAGAAAAACACGTGGACTGCTTTCATCTTAAGTTCATGATCAAAAATCTCAACCAAGCCCTTAAGGTGCTAGCAATTAGACTATACCAAATTTAGGCATTCACATTTTCCACTTTCTTAGTTAATTATTTCATAATTTATCCTCTTAAATCAAACATCATTGCTTCCTTTCCCATCATCACATCAAACTGATGACATTGCTGCTTATTTCACTGAATCTCTCACCACACATATATCTACTTTCAGTCCATTTACTCTATTTGAACTTTCCTTCTCATAGCTAAAGCCAATCACTTACCTACACATTTCTCACTTATTCAAATAGTTTGCTCCAGAAAATTTTTACTGTCTCCTGAATCATTAATATTTAAGACTGCTGGACCATTCCTATATGCATATAAACATTATTTTCCTACCTGGAAAATCTGCAAATCTTTCCAATAAAGGGTAGTTACTGTAATTGATTACAAAATACAAATTCAGACAAAATAGAGCCATGAAACATAATCCTGTGCACAGAGACAGATCCACACACATATATTATCACCTGATTTATGACTGCAATTCAACATGGAAAGCTGATCCTTCCCAAAACTGGTGCTGGGCAAATTGTATATTTACTACTCTTTGCATCAGCAACAACAACAAATCCACCTTGACCTTCTGATAGATCAAATCTAAGAGATAAGACAAAAAACTTTTAAATGACTATGGCTGAGCACAAAGAATTGATGCTTTTGAGCTGTGGTGTTGGAGAAGACTCTTGAGAGTCCCTTGGACTGCAAGGAGATCCAATCAGTCCATTCTGAAGGAGATCAACCCTGGGATTTCTTTGGAAGGAATGATGCTAAAGCTGAAGCTCCAGTACTTTGGCCACCTCATGGGAAGAGTTGACTCATTGGAGAAGACTCTGATGCTGGGAGGGATTGGAGGAGTAGAAGGGGACGACAGAGGATGAGATGGCTGGATGGCATCACGGACTCGATGGACGTGAGTCTGAGTGAACTCCGGTAGTTGGTGATGGACAGGAAGGCCTGGCGTGCTGCGATTCACGGGGTCACAAAGAGTCGGACACGACTGAGCGACTGAACTGAACTGAACTGATACATTAGAATACCTTTACATCTTTGATATAGACAAAGATTTCTTAAACAAGACATGAAATTCAATGACAAAAGAATTATGATAAGTTAGACTTCAATAAAACTAAGCAATTTATCCATCAGAATTGCCATTAAGGAAGTTAAGATAAATGTAAACTACATACTGATAGAAGATATTAGCACTACATATATCTGAAAAAGATCTCATATCCAAAATATATTTAAAATTCTAATGAAATTATTATTTTTTTTAAATAGCATTAACCTCATTAAACAAACAAAATATTTGAACAGGCACTTGGCAAAAGTGAGTTTCGATATGGCCAGAAAACAAACAAAAATGGTTCACATTATTATTCATGTGAGAAATGCAGCCATGAGAATAGCTCCATCTGAAAAGTCTGATATTACTAAGTGCTGATGAAGACATGAAACAGACAAAACTTATATTGTCAGTGGGAGTAAAAATTACTACAATCACTTTGGATAGGTGTTAGGAAGTACCTTTGGAGTACTATTACAAATATATTTCCAAAAATACTGAGTACAAATGTCCATACATATACATGTACAAGAATGTTTATAGCAGTTTCATGAATAGTAATTTCAAGTTAGAAATAAGCCAAATATCTATCAGCAGTGAATGAGTGAATAATTTGTGACAGAGTCATAAAAGGGATACTAGACATTATGATACTACACAATGAAAGCAGATGGGCCATTTTACAACATGTGTGACTTTATAAAATATTCCTTACATGTGTTAATTTTTATATCCCTGTTTTTTGTTTCTGCTCTTCAAATGATAGCCTCCTGCCGTGTTTCTCAGGCTCAGCCTCATGGCTTGCTTTCTAAGGATTTTTTGAACTCTGACTTCTTCCAAATCTAACATATAGAACAATTCAGTTCTTCAGTTCTCACACTCATATTCAGGACCACAATTAATTCCTTATTCAAGCTCATAGAGAATTCTTAAGAGAAAAAAAAATTCCTTAGTTGGATGACATCCACCTTTCTCAAAGAGCAGTTGCCTATTTGTTATATAATCATGGCTTAATTTGGCTTCAAAATATACATAGATATATTCTCCCCTGCCTGTCATCTTTGCCATCACCTAAAGCACATGCATATCTTCTCAAGAAGATTGATTCCTTTATTTTTATTCATGGAAACTTTTGGCAAAAGTCTCTCTCTAGGTTTTGTGATAGAAGGTGTGATCAGGGTTTCACTAAATGTATATATTTTCTACATGGAATATATAACAGAGGATATATGCTGGAGTCAGAAGATCATATCTTATAAATAATGAAAGTAGAAAGAAAAAAACAATAATTACTAATAAGGATTGGGTAAATTCAAATGACTGGTTTTATAGAGGAATATTTCCTCCATATAAAGAAAGAATTTATTAAGAGTCTAGATGGGAGCATCAGAAAAAAAATTAAATCATTCCTGTTACTTTTGAGATCTCGCCTTCTCTAGAGATATATTTGAACTTTTTAACCTTTTAAGTCATAAGTTATAAAGATAGCATGCTAATGTCTGATGCTATATCAAAGACATCTTTTCAGGCATATCCAGAGTACATTTTCATAAAACATCAATTTAGGTTCTGTCAGTTACATCTGCTCCTGAGAGATTTCATCAGTCACATTGTGTTAAACACATGACTGTACATGAAATGATTGAGAGCATACAGATAGAACACATCCAAATATAAAAGTTTCATTAGGAAATTTTTAAATGATCCATGAGCATTTTACATAGGCCTCAAATACCAAGTGTATTAGCATGACTTTATTCCATAAACCAGTTTTAACTCAGAGAGTTAAATAAAATGTAACATACTAAAGGTCAAATTACAAAGGGTGATTTTTCTCTCAAAAAATGTAAAGCCTTATGTAATTTTCTTAGGATCGAAACACTAATGTACAGAATATTCAACCCTTTCTTATGATTTTAAAGTAACATTTTATCTCAAATAATTATACATGTATCATCAAATGCAGTGTGCTCAGTTATCAAAATCTATTCAGAGGAGACAAACTGAGTGGGAGTGAAGAAGTCTTATTGAATGGGGCTTTGGTGAGAATATTCTTATGAAACCAATTTTATTATTCTTTTACAGAAAGTCCATGAAGACTGCATCTCTAATTCCTTATCTTCTCAATTTCCTGTTTTAATTATCTTTTGTGATGTTACAGGATATACTACTGCAATAAATATACTCAAACTTACTTAAGAAAAGGCAGACTTAGTTTAAGAGTATCAAACTTGTTAAAAGCACATTTGGATTTCACGGGACTTAGAAATCCCTACAGCAAGAAGTCTCTCAGTCTCCTCTTTTCTGAGGCTGCTCCATTCACTTTTCTACAGACTGTCTTCCTTCTTCTATGAGGCTCAAGTCTTTGGTTTTTCATGCGTTGTTTGGGATTGCCTTTAGGTAGACTTTGTCCCAGAACTAAATGGTTTTATGAACCTAGTACTCATCAGAGGTTGACAGATTTCAGTTTGTCCTTAAATTCCATTTTCTAGGGGGAAAAAAAAAAGTCTAATTTACATAGCTTTGTTGAAAAGTTCCAGAGCAAAATCTCTAAGAAATAGTTAAGGCAGTACAAAGCGGTGGTCATTGTTAACACCCAGGACCCATATATATCTGACCTTGTCAGAGCTCTGAAAGCCTAATTTGGCATAACTTTTATGTACCCATACTTTGTACCCATTTTACATACACATCAGCTTTATTATAAACTTTTTTGTAGATCTTTTCTTGAGTATTTGTTAAAATAGGACTGGTTTTAATTACTATCAAGTGTTGTGCATTCTTCTAATTATCAAATCAATTACACATTGGACTTGTAACTATGGTTTACAATTTCCACAATCAGAGTTGCGCAACAATATATAGATCAGAAACAGTGACTTTTGAGTGATAAATAGAAGAAATGAGAGGAAACCCACTATACTGCCCCCTTCCCCAGTAACTAACAACAGGGTCAATTCAACTGGTCAAAGGAGAGACACATGGATGTGAATGAGACAGCATATTTTTTAGTTTAAATGATCATAGATTAAACTGCCTGCCTTTGAGTCACCTCCTCTGCTCCTTTTTAATGACTATTTTTGACTAATTTAGTAATATCTCAGATGATGTCTGAATGTATCACAAATTAAGCTTCCCTACTTGTTAAATGCAAATAACTCCTTGGAGAGTTTTACTTATCTATGCTGCTGCTGCTGCTAAGTTGCTTCAGTCGCGTCCAACTCTGTGCGACCCCATAGAGAGCAGCCCACCAGGCTCCTCTGTCCCTGGGATTCTCCAGGCAAGAATACTGGAATGGGTTCTTATCTATGACCTACCTGCTTTTCTATGACCTACCTGCTTCAAATAGCACTTGTACACTCTAATCATTTTTTCAAAATTCTGATACAGGAACTTTGGGCCCCTGAGTAAGAAAGAACCCTTGCATCTTAAGGAGACCAGTTCTGATGACCTGATCATAAATACAGAATGTCAATATCCACTCCCAGAATATAAAAAGAAGTCTCCAGTACACTGGAAATACTCTTCATGATTTCATGCTGGGCTGAACTCCAGTTTTCAGATGTGATAAACTGTGGCTAATTACTGACACTTCATCTCTTTGCCCCTCTCTCACATCAGACGTTTGTATGTTGCCAGAGCAGCTAGTAATCACATCAGAGCTACCTTTCAAGCTCTTCTTGACACTGATGGTAATCAATAAGGGAATCCTCCAGAATGCAATGCATAGTCCTTGAATCATTGGGAAGAATCTAAATATAAAAATTAGACATTAGCTTGAAACAAATAATTACACAGATCGTAAGCCTATGATCGATATGCCAAATCTAAGTTTGGCACAAATTTTTAAAAAAAATCTGTAAACATTTTAAGAAAGAACATTTTATGTAAAAAATCAGATTTGGTGACTATCATGAAACTGTTTATCCTCTTAACAAGCCTACATTTCTACTTGTCAAGAATCATAAAGGTTTGAGTGAGTCTGCACAGTTTGTATGGGCATTTTCTCTCTTTTTGTCAGAGTCCTTACACTAACATTATAATTTTTTTCTCTATATACAGTGTATATATAGGAGTTCTACAGAGAAATACAGCCAATACATATGTGAATGGATTTATTATAAAATATGGGTTCATTTGATTATGAAGACTAAGAAATCCCCTTATCTGAAGTGGGCAAACTGGAGATCCAGGACAGCCAGTCTGAAAGCTGGCAGGCTCAAAGCCCATGAAGAGTCATCTTCAGCTCAGTTTCAAAGCCGGAAAAGACCAACGTTCCATATAAAGCAGTCAGGCAGGAGAAGTTCCCTCTTACTCTGCCTTCTTGCTCTATTCAATTTATCAACTGATTGGATGAGACTCACTCATAACAGGGAGGGCAATCTGCCTTATTCAATCTACTGATACAAACATTAACTTCATCAAGAAATACCATCACAGATACACCCAGAAAATGTTTGATCAAATGTCTGACACCATAAACTTAACCATCATAATATGGACAGAGGAGCTGTACTCTATGGGGTTGCAAAGAGTCAGACACACTTTAGCAATTAAACAACAGGCCTAATGCAGAGGTGACAATTTCATAAAAACTTTCAGAGATTTGGCTGTTAATAAACTCATTCAAATGTACAACAGTGCTGCTAAGTCACTTCAGTCGTGTCCAGCTCTGTGCGACCCCATGACGGCAGCCCACCAGGCTCCCCCATCCCTGGGATTCTCCAGGCAAGAGCACTGGAGTGGGTTGCCATGTCCTTCTCCAGTGCATGAAAGTGAAAAGGGAAAGTGAAGTTGCTCAGTCGTGACTCACACTAAATCTTAATTCTTGAAGTGCCGACATTCTACTTGGAGAGGAAGCGGTAAATAGCAAGTATAAGTAGTGAGGAAGTAACAACCTTGTAAGTCTCCTTGCCTTTGAAACGTGTGGCCACACATGCTGCCTCCCTGAAACGTGTGGCCCGCCAGCCGCTGCAGTGGTCGTCATGCTGTGGCCTGGGGACTGCTGGGCGGCTCGGTAGCCAGTCGTTGGCAACTTTAATAGGGATCTGTAAATGTCATACTTGTAGGTTTTGGACATAAAATGGTCCTATCTGAATCAGTACTAACCACCCATGGTCCTTTCAGAACCTATATCTGGGAGGATTTCCAAATTCCCCAACGAGAATATGGGCAGCAAGGACTCCAGTCAAAACTCAACCAACCGGAAACAGCAGTGACAATCTTTCTTCTCAGATCCTCCAGGGAAAATGGGGAAGGAAATGTAGAGACAGGTCGTTTTGTACCAAAAATATTTGGTCAGAATAAAGGGAGAGAGACTTTATGACAATGTGAACTGTTAATACTAACGTGGAGAAGGAGCTATTACCTTGAACCTAAAACTAACTGAATGAATTAAAATAATTTCCCTATAAACTTATCAAACCTAAAATTTTAATCTAAAAATACAATGTTTCACAGAAATATTAGGTTATTTATGTCTTTATTTTCAGAGTTTTTTGTAGTATATATAAGAAGTGTAATGCAGTTGAAAACATGTAGATTTAAGTATTTTATTGTCAAATTATGCTTATGAACTGGAAATGAAAGAATAGAAATAGATTACTATTAAATTTCTTTTTGCCTATGAAAGATTAAGATGATTTCCTTCACTAGTATAGCATTGAAATATATGTCTGACATCCAGATTATAGTGTTATATTGATAGTGTATCAAAACTTTATATATTTTTAAAACCTTACTAATTTTTAACAACATTTTTCTTGGTTGTTCTAAATCAATTTTTTAAAGATCTGAGAGCCACTGCTCAAAGAGCCTGGTTTAATTAACATCTATTTTATTTTTACTGTGATTCTTTCCAATAAATTATATCTAACTTAAATATTCACCATAGGAAGATTTTATTTTGTTTAAGCCAAACATCACAACTCATTTCCAACTAAAATGGCATTAGAAAAATATTTAAACAAGAAAGACAGAAATTTTATGCAAGTGTAAAGCATTAGTCATATATAGGAACAGTTGCATTGTCATGTTCCAACTTGAAAAAGACCTGGTGAGCTTTAGTGTTCCTCAAATTAATGAGGTTCATAGGAAGAGAAGATGAAGCTTCTGCATGTTTAAAGAATGATGTGTTCCAAATGTTTCTTGCTGTACTTGAAAAGTGGCTGTGTTGAATGAGAATCACGATTGGAAACACACTGAATTCCTAACTTCTTGGTTTATTGGCCCACAAGCACATTGCTGGCATTGGATATTCCTTTGAAAGTGAAAGTGAAAGTGAAGTCTCTCAGTCGTGTCCGACTCTTTGCAACCCGTGGACTGTAGCCCACCAAGCTCCTCTTTCCACGGGATTCTCCAGGCAAGAATACTGGAGTGGATTGCCATTTCCTTCTCCAGGGGCTCTTCCCGACCCAGGGATCGAACCCAGGTCTCCCACATTGCAGGCAGATGCTTTAACCTCTGCACCACCTCAGTTAATCAGTGTCAGCCTGGGCATCACGGTAGAGACCTTAAGATATGCCCTTATTCATTAATCTCTCCTGAGCACATGGAAAGATTATGCTTGTTTTCACTTATGTAGGATCAAACACCTTCTTCCAACAACACAAGAGAAGACTCTACACATGGACATCATCAGATGGTCAACAGCGAAATCGGATTGATTATATTCTTTGCAGCCAAAGATGGAGAAGCTCTATACAGTCAACAAAGACAAGACCGGGAGCTGNCGTGCCAGGCAGTGTGCCCGCCAGTGTGCCTGCCAGTCGGGTGCCAGCCAAGGTGACAGCCAGTGTGCCCGTCATTGTGCCTGCCATCCGGCGTGTCAGGAAGTGTGCCTGCCAGTGCGCCTGGCGGTCGGGTGCCAGCCAGCATGCCCGTCAGTGCGCTTGCCATCCGGCATTCCAGGCAGTGTGCCGGCCAGTGCGCCTGCCAGTCGGGTGCCAGCCAGAGCGCCCGCCACTGCGCCTGCCAGACAGGTGCCAGCCAGCTTGCCACCAGTGCATCCGCCAGTGTGCCTGCAATCTGGCGAGCCAGGCAGTATGCCCCTCAGTGTGCCTGCTAGTCGGGTGCCAGCCAGCATGCCAGCCACTGTGCCCGTCAGTGCGCCCCCCATCTGGCGTGCCAGGTAGTGTGCCCTCCATTGCACCTGGCAGTCGAGTGCAAGTCAGAGTGCCCGCCGGTTGCCTGCCTGTCATGTGCCAGCCAGCGTGCCAGCCAGTGGGCCCGCCAGTGCACCTGCCATCCGGCGTGCCAAGCAGTGTGTCCGCAATTGAGGCTGCTGGTCAGGTGCCAGCCAGCATGCCCACCAGTGGGCCCGCAAGTGTGCCTGCCAGTTGGTTGCCAGCCAGCGTGGCCTCCAGTGTGCCCGCCAGTGCGCCTGCCATCCTGCGTTCAAGGCAGTGTGCCCCTCAGTGCGCCTGCCAGTCGGGGTCCAGCCAGCGTGACAACCAGGGTGCCCGTCAGTGCGCTTGCCATCCGGTGTTCCAGGCAGTGTGCCTGCCAGTGCGCCTGCCAGTCGGGTGCCAGCCAGAGCGCCCGCCACTGCGCCTGCCAGACAGGTGCCAGCCAGCTTGCCGCCAGTGCGTCCGCCAGTGTGCCTGCAATCTGGGGAGCCAGGCAGTATGCCCCTCAGTGCGCCTGCCAGTCGGGTGCCAGCCAGCGTGCCAGCCATTGTGCCCGTCAGTGCCCCCCCCATCCGGCGTGCCAGGTAGTGTGCCCTCCATTGCACCTTCCAGTTGAGTGCAAGTCAGAGTGCCCGCCGGTCACCTGCCTGTCATGTGCCAGCCAGCGTGCCAGCCAGTGGGCCCGCCAGTGCGNGCCGGGCTCGCAACCTGCTGGTCTCAATCACCATTCATTTTTCCTCCCTGCCATGTGCCTCCAAGACTCGCCACAGATTCGGCAGTGAGAGTGCTTCCCGGCATTTGGAAACTTCTCTCCCTTTAAAACTCTTTTCCCGGGACAGGACTCCCTTCCCGGGACGGAGCTCCCTCCCCACCTCCTTTGTTTCTCTTTTCGTCTTCTGTGTTTTTCCTACCTGTTTTCGAAGACAGTGTTCTGCTTTTCTGGATGTCTTATGTCCTCTGCTCACATTCAGAAGCTGCCCTGTAGAATTTACCCAGCGTTGAGATGTTCTTTTGATGAATTTGTGCAGGAGAAAGTGGTCTCTCCGTCCTATTCCTCCGCCATCTTAGGCGCCCCCCACCTAAAGAGCTTTCTTGATACAAACAAATCTTGTCATTTAACTTTAATTTCTTTGAGGTGTTTCAGAAGTTGATTTGTAAGACTTAATTGTTACATGACAATAATATATTCCTTGACTGGAGAAGGAAATGGCAGCACACCCTAGTGTTCTTGCCTGGAGAGTCCCATGGGACAGGGGAGCCTGGCAGGCTGCAGTCCATGTGGTCACAAAGAGTCAGATATGACTGAAGTGTCTTAGCACAAACATGCTCCTTATAGGATTAATAACAATGGAAATCGTACAGGGGTAACTGCAGCTATAGGTTCACACTTTAGAAAGAATGATCTGACGTTCAGGTGAGGACAAAAGTAGGTTAAGAAAAAAGTCCACATACCTGGAAAAGTAATGTGAAGGGGAAAAAAATGAAAAAAAAAAAAAGGATCAGTGGAAAAGGGCAACATCGACTTGGACAAGGTCCAGCTTTGAGAAGAAACAAAGACGAGAAATCTGCAAAGTGTTTTCTAATTTTCTAACCTTTATGGGGCCTTTAG
This sequence comes from Aepyceros melampus, assembly GCA_006408695.1. Taxonomy (NCBI): domain Eukaryota; kingdom Metazoa; phylum Chordata; class Mammalia; order Artiodactyla; family Bovidae; genus Aepyceros; species Aepyceros melampus. Next base: position 129,584 of record SJXQ01002951.1, on the reverse strand, counting down.
TCTTAGAATTATTTTGTAAATTGGATTCCCTAATTGTTTAATAACATTAGTTAATTGTAAAATACATAAAGGTGGCTATAGCTTTTTTTTAAGCAAGCAAATTTAAAATCAGGAGAAATGAGTGCCCATGTGTATAGTCTAATACTTAGTTTCCTTCACCATGATAAAAAGGATTCATACAATCCCTAATGAATAATTGACTAAAATAACTATTTTGTTCTTGAACTTTAAGACTTTTAACATCTTTTTTCCCCCCTCTGTTTAGAAATAAATTTAGGAAAGCACTCTGTTTTTGTGATCCAGAATTTCTAGTAACAAATAGCAAACAGAGATGCATTGTTTGGGAATAATGAGGAAGTACTTTCTACAGCTTTTATTAATGGTTGGCAAAGATTCTGAGATGATTAGGTTGGAAGGTTACCCTGAAGCATCTACTAATGAACATCACAAGTTGCTCTCATCCCTCCGCCTGATAGGTGGAGACAGAGGTTTTCAGAAGTTGTCTTGCATCTTGGGAAGATGGCAACTGGTATTAATTCTTAAATAAAACCTGAACCTTCCACTAATGTAAAGCACACTAATCTCTTTATCACTGTGAAGGTTATTAAAACTGAGCAAAAATCTAGTGACCAGCTTTTCATCAAAATATTCATCAGACTATCCCTCTTCCTAATAGTAGGGAAGCATTCTTTAGCCTTGGATCAGTGATTTAAAGCCTCCCTCAATGTGCATTGACACAGTGGACCAAGGCCACTTGAAAAGAGCCATTATAGCTTATCCTGCCAATGGTCTGTGCGTGAGGACTCCCTGAGTGTGCAGACACGATACACCACGATGGCTTCACAACATAGGATTATGATTTCAGCGGAAAAACCATAATGGTTGCATTAAGATTTCAGTGAAATTTCAATGAAAACATCTCATATACTTCTCATGAGATCATAATGACTCACATGAGTTTGTCATGATCTCATCAGAAGTTTAAAAAAATTATAAAAGAGAGACATAGAGTCTTTTCAAAGTCATATTTTTATTCTTTCTCTGCTCAAAATACTTTCTTGTTTTATCCAGTAAATAATCAAGTATGAATTTACAGATAAGTTTACAAACAGAATGTAAATAATAATGGAGCAACAACAATAATAAGTATTTATTGATTATTATATTCACTTGTTATGCCAGGCACTGTGCTACTTTCTTTGAAATTATCATCCAGTTTGTTATAAAACCAGATGAGGTTAATACTATGATTTTCTCCCTCATCACAGATGGGAAAATAAGGTCTTAGAAAGAGTAATTTGCTCAAGGAACTACATGGCCAAATGCTTTAAGGAAATGAGTTTGACAATTGGACTAATCTTGTCACTTATATAAATTCAAATTTCTACATTCAGAATTCTCATGGGCGAGTGCCATACAACCTGAGTAAGGAATCCTGTACATTAATACAAATGTAGGTAATTATGAGTAATCTTTTTCAAATGTCTTTCAAAATGTTCTCATAGAGTTCTAGCAATTGTAAAGAAAGGATAATTGGTACTGTAGTACAAATATGGAGATTAAAAACAGAGATCTCTGACTTCAGTCTAGTTTATTCAGGGTGCTTCAAGGAAGGTGAAACAGCCAGCTCATCAACTAATGGAGCTGAACTTATTTTATTCCCAATATTCATGAACTATTTCTTCTTATGATATCTAAAACAAAAGCTTACTAGAAAATGAAATGAGAGCTGAGTTGCTCCTCCTAAGTGAGGGAAAGCAATAATCTTTTTCAAATGTCTTTCAAAATGTTCTCATAGAGTTCTAGCAATTGTAAAGAAAGGATAATTGGTACTGTAGTACAAATATGGAGATTAAAAACAGAGATCTCTGACTTCAGTCTAGTTTATTCAGGGTGCTTCAAGGAAGGTGAAACAGCCAGCTCATCAACTAATGGAGCTGAACTTATTTTATTCCCAATATTCATGAACTATTTCTTCTTATGATATCTAAAACAAAAGCTTACTAGAAAATGAAATGAGAGCTGAGTTGCTCCTCCTAAGTGAGGGAAAGCAGTGAAGTTCAATTCATTGCCTCAGTCCAGTCCTTAAGCCTGTTTTTAAGGGAACTGCACAAATAATTATAAAACAATGCTTCAGCAAAGGTTAACATTTGATAACCTACCTTTGTTCAAGATATAAGTCAAATATACATTGAATTTGAGAAAGTGACAAAAACAAATTTGTACATGCACAGACATTTCCACCAAATTGTTCAAAGTCTGAAAAAGATATAAAACATTAAACTGACATCAATAGAAAGTCCAGATGAGGGTTTCCTCTGGAAGCCACACTTTTATGAAACTATTATGAAATAGTTTTCTTTACAATGCAGGAGGGGTTTAGCAATCAGCTTTATAGTATTAAATACAATGATAGTGTGTGAATAAGTGGAATTTTAGTCAGTACTCATTTGTTTTTATACAAACAAAGTTTAGAACATTTTAGACTGAGAAGAATTATTTTTTATTGACCTCATATTGCTAAAACAGAAACCTTGTGCTAGACACCAAGCCATGTCATTTTACTGAACATGTCATGTTGTAACAGCAGACTAATTCACAGCCAACAATAAACACTCAGGGCAGCTGTAAGCAGCCTCTAAGATAATGTCCAAACAACCATGCCTGATATTATGCGCTAATATTGTTAACCCTGTTAGTAAACCTACACAATAAAAAAATCATCTTATCCAGGAAGCACATCACATGGAACTGTCATAATATTCTAGGAAAAAAAAAAGAAAAAAAATGTGCATGATTGCAAATATATATTGAGGGTGGCTAATCAAAAGAAAAATAATTTGTAAACTTGATTGTTTAGTTGACTCAGGTAGAAAGAGAAAGGGTTTTAAAAAATAAAATTCAAGCAGAAATATGGTGAATGTTTATTATTATTATTATTATTATTATTATTGGTTTAGGCTGTGAACTGCTGAAATCCAAATGCAGAATTTGAGTGTGCAAATGAATTCACATTAACCTGTAAGGGTACTGCTGGAAGAAATATGCACCTATTTTTATCATGAATGTTCCATCTCTCATACTCCTTTGGTAGGTGAAGGGCATTCAACTGCCCCGAGATACCAATTGCAACTACAGTAGTGAGAATATTGCCCTCAGGTTATCATTGTTGCTCTAAGTTTACTGTGTCATTTGACACACAGACATTGCTGTGATTCAGTAACTCAAGCAAAAGCCTCAGATTCTGATCAGTGAGAAGAATGATATTTGCTCCTTTGTACCCTCACAGGAATATTGTGATGTTTCAAGAGATGATGTCTGTTAAGTGTTTGCTTAGAGAGCAAGTGATTTATAAACCCTGATCTTACAGAAGGAAACATGGGCTCTTGACAGTCACAAGAAAATGCATTGACAGATCTTCCTCTTTCAAACTGCAACCCAATATACTTCTTTTTAACCAGGACATAAACTGCTTGAATTTTAAAAGAGTGTCCATTTAAGGTAGAAAAAAGATTCAGGAACAAATTCTGAAAAATCATGAGCATTTTACTACTGTCTGTAGCTGAAAAAATGTATTTGAAAAGTATATATTATTATCACAATTGCTTCCCAGTTTTAATGCTTACATAATTATATGTACATACATTCATAAACAGACAAAAATAGAATCTTATATGTATATATATATGAATATACAGCACATATATGTGTGTAATATAATTTCTGATATGGGTTGGTATGAATGAGTTATTTTTTATGTAGTTTTGATTCAGATAAATTCAGAGTCCAATATGCTTTAAAATGTATACAATATTTTTAAATTGCATTTCAGTTACAGATATGTAATTACAGTTGCATATCTCAGTGGCACAGCAAATGTTAATGGAAACTGTCCAATGTTCCTGCAAAATAATGCATTTTGCTTTTCTTTTAATATTAACACATAAATTTATATTTAGTTATTTTACTCAGGAGTTCCCTTAAAACTTCTTCTTCAACAGTCTTCTCATAAATGGAATGGAAGGCTGTACTTTTCATGAAAGGGTTATGGGAGGCAGTACTCATGCCTGTCAGTCTATAATTTGGGGCATATAGTCAAGCACTTTAGTTTTCTAGAAAGAATCTTTTTCCCCCTAATTGAGTTGTCCTAAAAATCTGAATGTTTTTCCTCTAAGGGCCTCAATGGACTTCCCCGGGTAGCTAAAATGGTAAAGAATCTACCTGGATTCAATCTCTGGGTTGGGAAGATCCCCTGGAGCAGGGCTTGGCAATCCACTCCAGTATTCTTGCCTGGAGAATTCCATGGACAGAGGAGACTGACAGGCTCTAGTCCTTGGGGTCACAAAGAGTTGGACACAACTGAGTGACTACCACTTTCACTTACTTGCATGGGCCTCAGTGGGCTCCCCTGGTGGTTCAGAGGTAAAGAATCACCTGCAGTGTAGGAAATGTAGAAGTCACAGTTTTTACCCCTGGGTCTAGAAGATCCCCTGAAGAAGAAAAATGGCCATCCATTCCAGTATTCTTGCCTGGGAAATCCCATGGTCAGAGGAGCCTGGAGGGCTACACTTCATGGGTTTGCAAAAGAGTGGGACATGATTGAGCAACTGAGCATGCACACACACAGGCCTCAGCATCCCAAAGTCACATCATTCAGTGTGACTTCAGAATCAAATGTTTTCTAATGAAAAAAAAGAGAATTATCTTACATTAATTGCCATTGCTCAAAGGCCAAATTGCCATTCAATAAAGATGACATTAATCTGATCTATTCTCTTCTCATTTAACCTTCTCCCTTTCCAAAACTTTTCTCACCAATTAATTGTAGAGTTCAGGTCTCATGCATCTTAAACTGCATGTTCTGTGGGTTGAAAAGTGTTAGGAGAAGGTATAAAGTTTACTGATTTCCTCCATCCCTAAATAGAATGTAAGCTTCATTTGTTCACTTACTGAAGTACTTAAAACATTCCCAGAAAACCTAGAAAACACAAGACATTGCAGAAAAGTTGCATTTAATCCTCAAAATTCAGATGCACAGTAATAGCTTTCCCATGTCTTACAAAGCTTCTGCAAGTCATGAAGGTAAGTAAGAGGATTCTTTGCTAACAGCTGAAAAACAGATTCCCCAAAGGTTGAGACCAACAGAAGAACAGTTGTCTCTGCTCTGTCCCAGGAAGGTCAGATATCCCAAAGAATGAATAGGCAAGTGAAGAAACACTGCTCATTTACACAGGAGTTCTGAAAAGTTCAGAGCATTTCATACACCATTAACTCAGTACTTACAGGCAAACTACCCAAATGCTTGTTTTCATTTGGACCCTGAGACTAAGTTAGGTACCCTAGGATCTGCAGTTAACTTATTCAGAACTCTGGTGTATCACTGAGCCCATCCCAACAATAATTTGCTAAATGTTACTCTGGTGACCCAGAAGGGGAAGCACAGTTCCCAGTGTGCTAACTTAATCCCAGGAAGTCATTTGCATACTGGAAGACTCCCATTGATTAGAGCCCATTTATCCCACAATGTACAAGACACAGCAGAGTACACAGTCAATTCAATGGCCTTAAAATCAAAGTTAAGCACATGCAGCACAGACAGAGGATCTGAAAGCTAGGTACCAGTGACAGGAAGGAAGATCTGGTTTGAAAGTATTTGTGGTAAGTGACATCTCCGCAATGTATTAAATATTAGATTGATTGCCTGCCTGTAATGCAGAGGCATATATATGCGTGTATATATGTTTATGTATGTGTGTGTGTATGTGTGTGCATGTATATAAAGTTATCCAGTGGTTGAGAAGTCTGCCTAGAGATTTAACTAATGTACATAGCTCAGAACAAAAAAGTACAAGTTTTGTAATATTTATGTCCGTTGCTCCTGATAATTATTACATTTCAATAAGGCCTTCAAAATTCAGAAATAACCCCACATAATGCATTTTTAAAACATTTAAAGAGATTAAATGTAGCATTTTGTTATAAAACCAGAGAAACCAGCATTTACAAATTTACTTCCCTGTTCTGTTTGCTTGCTTTCTGTAGCTAAATTAAATATTATAGTATTCTTTTTATTTATATATTGAAAACACCTTTGCAGAATATGTAAAGCTAGATATAGAAAGTTCTTTTTTTGACCTATCATAAGGGTACAAGATTCTGACGCTGGAAGGGATTGGGGGCAGGAGAAGAGAACAACAGAGGATGAGATGGCTGGGCGGCATCACAGACTCGATGAACGTGAGTTTGGGTAAACTCCGGGAGTTGGAGATGGACAAGGAGGCCTGGCCCTGGCGTGCTGCAATTCCTGGAGTCGCAAAGAGTCAGTCAGACACGACTGAGCGACTGAATTGAACTGAACTGAACTTGAACTGAAGGGTACAAGATGTGAGACACCCATTTTATACTATGTGTAGCTTCTTAAAGATGGATTGGAGAATATATAATGTCAAAGTTATTTTCCACTTATCATGTTACATACTGAGTTCATAAAACTGGAAAATAATGATTTTCAATGAGAACATTATTTAAAACATATATTGGATACTCACTGGTTCAGAATTAGCTATAAGCTTAAAAATAAATATATTTAAATTATGTAACCAGTTATGGCAGAGGAAGTGCACTGTGTGTGCTGCTGTAATAAGAATGTCACTTAACTGCCCAAGAATTTTCCCTACAACTGAAAAATTTGCAGTTATTTTCAAGAAAAGATTTTCTCTTAGACAATGTAAAATATTTATTCTTGAAGAAAATTTGTGGATAACAGTCTTAGAGAATGGCACCAACACCAAAATGAGGTCTGGAGTCATGCTTCACTTTTCCTTGCGATATTGATCAAAAAAAAAAGAAAGAAAGAAAGAAAAAATTCAGCATCAAGCAAGAAGTTCATAAACCTCTTATCAGTCTATGCGGAAGATTTTTTCTTTTAATTTATGTTGCAGTACATTGTTCCTGCTAAGAAGTAAGATATTGAAGTGAAAGGCGCTCAGTCGTACGCGACTCTTTGCAACCCCATGGATTCGTCCATGGAATTCTCCAGGCCTGAATACTGTAGTGGGTAGCCTTTCCCTTCTCAAAGGAATCTTCTCAACCCAGGGATCAAATCCAGGTCTCCCTCATTGCAGGTGGATTCTTTACCAGCTGAGCCACAAGGGAAGCCCAAGAACACTGGAGTGCCAACTGAGCTATAAGGAAAGACATTGAAGGGAGCTGTAGAACCTTGATTTCAATAAATAAATAAATACTTTTCTATAACTATATACTAAAATCAAAGTGAGGTAAATATGAAAATAGAGACATAAAAAAAAAGAGAGAGAGAGGTAGATGAACTAAACGTCAGCTAAAGCTGATGAAATTGCTCCAAAAATAGCTGAAACACTATTATTTGAGTGGAGCTTTCTTTATATGAGTTGAGCTCAGGACTAATCTTTGGGGGACAATTTCCTTTCTTCTAAGATTTGTCAACCATTGAACTGTTTAATAGGCCCCAGGGAATGAGGCCAGCATCTTCAGGCTGCAAAGATCTAATGAAAGCATGTAATACTGAGATGGGCTTCCCTGGTAGCTCTGCTGATAAAGAATCCACCTGCAATGCAGGAATAGTAGTGAGTAGTAGTAGTGAAGTCATTCAATCGTGTCTGACTCTTTGCGACCCCATGGACTGTAGCCTACCAGACTCTTCAGTCCATGAAATTCTCCAGGCAAGAGTACTGGAGTGGGTTGCTATTTCCTTCTCCAGGGGATCTTCCCAACCCAGTGATTGAACCCAGGTCTCTGCACTGCAGGCAGACACTTTACTGTCTGAGCCACCAGGAAGCAATGCAGGAGACCCTAGTTCAATTCCTGGATTGGGAAGATCCCCTGGAGAATGGATAAGCTACCCACTCCAGTATTCCTGGGCTTCCCTGGTGGCTCAGATGGTAAAGAATCCACCTGCAATATTGGAGACCTGGGTTCAATCCCTGGTTGGGAAGATCCCCTGGAGGAGGGCATGGCAACCCACTCCTGTACTCTTGCCTGGAGAATCCCCGTGGACCGAGGAGCCTGGCGGTCTATAGTCCATGGGTTTGCAGAGTCAGACATGACTGACAGTCTAAGTACAGCACACATATAGTCAAAAGATCATTTACAAAATAATTTTATAACCCCACATATATCAAACTCATATTCAGGACTAAGAAAGTTGTGTCTAAGAATACATATTGCTGTTTCCATTTTACTAAATAGAGACACGTTACTATGTTTGTTGGAAGAGGGTGTTTACTATGACCACTGCATTCTCTTGGCAAAACTGTTAGTCTTTGCCCTGCTTCATTTTGTACTCCAAGGCCAAATTTGACTTGACTTCCTACTTTTACATTTCAGTACCCTATAATGAAAAGGATGTCTTTTTTGGATGTCAGTTCTAAAAGATCGTGTAAGTCTTCATAGAACTGTTCAACTTCAGCTTCTTCAGCGTTACTAGTCAGGGCATAGACTTGGATTACTGTGATATCAAATGGCTTGCATTGGAAATGAATGATCAGAGATCAGAAACAGAGATCATTCTGTCATTTTTGAGATTGCATCCAGTTACTGCATTTCAGACTTTAATGATGACTATGAGGGCTACTCCATTTCTTCTAAGGGATTCCTGCCCACAGTAGTAGATATAATGGACATCTGAGTTAAATTCACCCATTCTAGTCCATTTTAGTTCACTGATTCCTAAAATGTCGATGTTCACTCTTTCCATCTGCCATTTAACCACTTCCAATTTACCTTGATTCATGTCTCTACCATTACAGGTTCTTATGCAATATTGTTTTTACAGCATCGGACTTTACTTCCATTACCAGTCACATCCACAACTGGGCATTGTTTTTGCTTTGGCTCCGTTGTTTTGCTTTGGCTCCATCTCTTCATTCTTTCTTGGAGAAGGAAATGGCAACCTACTCCAGTGTTCTTGCCTGGAGAATCCCAGGGATTGGGGAGCCTGGTGGGCTGCCGTCTCTGGGGTCGCACAGAGTCGGACATGACTGAAGCGACTTAGCAGCAGCAGTAGCAGCTTCATTCTTTCTGGAGTTATTTCACCAGTCTTTTCCAGTAGCATATTGGGCACCTACCAACCTGGATAGTTCATCTTTCAGTGTCATAGCTTTTGACTCTTTCTTACTGTTCATGGGCTTTTCAAGGCAAGAATGCTGAAGTGGATTTCCATTGCCTTCTCCAGTGGACCAAGTGTTTTCAGAACTCTCTGCCCATCAAAAACAAGACTGGGAGCTGGCTGTAGCCCAGATCATGAACTCCTTACTGGCAAATTCAGACTTAAATGTAAGAAAGTAGGGAAAACCACTAGGCTATTCAGCTATGACCTAATTAAATCTCTTATGATTATACAGTAGAAATGGCAAATAGATTCAAGGGATTAGATCTGATAGAGTGCCTGAAGAACTATGGGTGGAGGTCCATGACATTGTACAGGAAGCAGTGATCAAGACCATGCCCAAGAAAAAGAAATGCAAAAAGGCAAAATGGTTGTCTGAGGAGGCCTTACAAATAGCTGGGGAAAGAAGAGATGCTAATGGCAAAGCAGAAAAGGAAAGATATATCCGTTTGAATGCAGAGTTCCAAAGAATAGCAGGGAGAGATAAGAAAGTCTTCCTTGGCAATCAATGCAAAGAAATAGAGGAAAACAATAGAATGAGAAAGACTAGAGATCTCTTCAAGAAAATTCGTGATACCAAGGAAATATTTCATGCAAAGATGAGCACAACAATGGACAGAAACTGTATGGACCTAACAGAAGCAGAAAATACTAAGAGGTGGCAAGAATACACAAAAAAACTATACAAAAAAGATCTTCATGACCCAGATAACCATGATGGTGTGATCACTCACCTAGAGCCAGACATCCTGGAATGTGAAGTCAAATGGGCCTTAGGAGGCATCACTGTGAATAAAACTAGTAGAGGTGATGGAATTCCAGTTAAGCTATTCAAATACTGACATGATGCTGTTAAAGTAGTGCACTCAATATGCCAGCAAATTTGGGAAACTCAACAGTGGCCATAGGACTGGAAAAGGTCAATTTTCATTCCAATCTCAAAGAAAGATAATGCCAAAGAATGTTCAAACTACCACGCAGTTGTATTCATCTCACATGCTAGTAAAGTGATGCTCAAAATTCTTCAAGTCAGGCTTCAATAGTACATGAACCATGAACTTCGAGATATTCAAGCTGGATTTAGAAAAGGCAGAGGAACCAGAGATCAATTTGCCAATATCCATTGGATCATCGAAAAAGCAAAAGAGTTCTAGAAAAACAACTACTTCTGCTTTATTGACTATGCCAAAGCCTTTGACTGTGTGAATCATAACAAACTGTGGAAAATTCTTAAAGAAGTGGGAGCACCAGACCACCTGACCTGCCTCCTGAGAAATCTGTATGCAGATCAGGAAGCAACAGTTAAAACTGGACATGAAACAACAGACTGATTCCAAACCAGGAAAGGAGTAAAAGGCTTATACTGTCACCCTGCTTATTTAGCTTGTATGCAGAGTACATCATGCAAAGTGCCAGGCTGGATGAATCACAAGCTGGGATCAAGATTGCAGGGAGAAATATCAATAACCACAGGTATGCAGATGATACCACCCTCATTGCAGAAAGCGAAGAACTAAACAGGCTATTAGTGAAAGAGGGGAGTAAAAAGTTGGCTTAAAGCTCAACATTCAGAAAACTAAGATCATGGTATCTGGTCCTATCACTTCATGGCAAACAGATGGGGAAACAATGGAAACAGTGAGAGACTTTATTTTTATTTGTTTATTTTTTTGAGGGCTCCAAAATCACTGCAGATGGTGACTGCAACCATGAAATTAAAAAACACTTTCTCCTTGGAGGAAAAATTATGATTAACCTAGACATCGTATTAAAAAGCAGAGACCTTACTTTGGCAACAATGCTCCATCTAGTCAAAGCTATTTTTTTTTTCCAGAGTCATGTATGGATGTGAGAGTTGGACCATAAAGAAAGTTGAACGTTGAAGAATTGATGCTTTTGAAATGTGGTGTTGGAGAAGACTCTTGAGAGTCCCTTGGACTGCAAGGAGATCCAACCAGTCCATCCTAAAGGAAGTCAATCCTGAATATTCACTGGAAAGACTTATGCTGAAACTGAAACTCCAATACGCAAAAAACTGACTCACTGGAAAACTGACTCACTGTCTCCTGAAGGTGGCAGGAGAAGGAGACGACAGAGGATGAGATGTTTGGATGACATCACTGACTCAATGAACATGAACATGAGTTTAAGTAAGCTCTGGGAGTTGGTGATGGACAGAGAAGCCTGGCATGCTGCAGTCCATGGGGTCACAAAGAGTCAAACACCACTGTGTGACTGATGATTGTGGTATTTTCTAAGTTTCTGATCTACAAATGCAAATACTAGTAAAACTTGATATTGAGGGATTTACATCCTATCAACGCTAAAATCTAATTCCATGCTTAAGGAATCATTGCTCATTTTAACTCGAGGCAGAATTATTAGAAAATCCAAAATTTGAAAAAGCATCTCTAAAGTGGTTAAAAAGAATTAAGGTAAACCAAGGCATCCTTGATATGGGAGAAAGACCATGGAGTTTAGAATCAGAGATATCTGTGCACAGTCTCTGCTCTCCCAGTGCTGCTATGATGTTGGAATATACCAGTTAGGATCAACTGCTAAAGTATTGGAATAGAAACAAAACAAAAAAGAACCTTACAAATTGAACACTACAACACACTCTGATTTCACATAGATTATATGGTTGTGCAATAGAGAAAAAAAAATCCAACACTGCAAAGGGAGACAAGGAATAAACCCACCACAACTGCCTATAGCTCAAAAGTAGATAGCAAAATATGGTGTATTAGAGCAGGGTAGATAATCATCCACAATTAAGCAACAGTATGAGAAGTTTTTGCCTCTCCCTGACTGTCTGAAAGTGGTAGTGGCTCAGTCCAGTCCAACTCTTTGTGACACAATGGACTGTAGCCTATCAGGCTCTTCTGTCCATGGAACTCTCCTTTGGAGAAAGGAATGACAACCCACTCCAGGTTCTAACCTGGAGTAGCCCATGGACAGGGGAGCCTGGTGGGCTACAGTCAGGGGGGTCACAAAGAATCAGACACAATTGAGTGACTAACGCTACTACTACTGTGAGAATCAGCACTACTGCCCATCTTCAAGGTCTGCGGGGTGACGTGATGCACTCAGAGGAAGGTTATGTACCCAACATTGCTCCACAACTGAGCAAGCCAGCTTTAAGTCTCAAGCAAGTGCAAAAGAAGGCAACAAACAAGCCAGCTTCCCTTCCTCCTCCCTCAGGGAGCAAGCAATTATGTAAACACACTCTGGTCACTTGGATCTAAGTTGTTGCTTCTGGAACTGGCTAGAGAATTTTTTTCTTGTTGTTGTCTGGGGACCATTATGCTTGCTGTCTGGCATATTCAACTCATAAGGCCACTGATGCTAAGGGTCCATATGGACTTCCCCTCTAAATTTCAGTGTGAGAATTATGTGTGTTATTTTTCACAGCAATATTTTAAAAATATAAAAGTAAGATAAAATTCAACTTTTTGTCATTGTTCAGTTGCTAAGTCGTGTCTGACTTTTTGCCACCCCATGGACAGCAGCACTCAAGGCTTCCTTGTTCTTCACCATCTCCTGTAATTTGTTCAGATTCATGTCCATTGAGTCAGTGATGCCATCCAACCATCTCATCCTCTGCCACCCCTTTCTCCTCCTGCCCTCACTCTTTCCAAGGATCAAGGTCTTTTCCAATAAGTCTGTTCTTTGCATCAGGTGAACAAAGTATTGGAGCTTCAGCTTTTGCATCAGTCCATCTAATGAATATTCAGCCTTGATTTCTTTTAGGACTGACTGGTTTGATCTCCATGCTGTCCAAGGGTCTCTTAAGAATCTTTTCCAGCACCACAGTTAGAAAGCATAAATTGTCACTCAGACTTTTTTGTGGTCAAACTCTCACATCTCTACATGACTACTGGAAAACCCATAGATTTGACTAACTTGGATTTTTGACAGCAAACTAATTTCTTTGCTTTTTAATATGCTGTCTAGTTTTGTCATAGCTTTTCTATCAAGGACAAAGCATTTTTTTAATTCACAAAAGTAAAATAAAATTCAAGTTTTATGGTTTACTTAAATATTATTATGAAGGAAGACAGGCAAAACTATTGAGTTGACCAAAAAGTTCATTGTGTAAGATGTTAAGGTCTTATGGAAATATCTGAACAATTCTTTTTTTTTTTTAACCAACTAGATATAATAATAAATAAAGAGAAAAGCAGAGGGCAGTAAAGGAATAAAAATGACCTAAGTAAGTAGATGCAAGGGAAGTGTACAGATGAAGCCTGGTTTCTCAACCTTGTTTGGCTATTATTTGGTACTGACAATTCTTACTTTGGGAGCTTTCCCTGTACATTGTAACATGTTTGATACTCACTAGGTTCTAGTAACATCTCATCTCCTGGCTATAAGAATTAAAAATGTCTCCAACATTGTCAAATATTCTCTTAGAAGCGTTCAGGGGTTAAGGAGTAAAACTGCCCTCGACTGAATACTACTGGATTAAGGAAAATAATAATTGGGACACTGAAAAGTGAATTCCCCAGGACCGTAGGTTCCCAAAATGCTACTGGATAAAAGAGGAGAAATAACTCCAGAAAGAATGAAGAGATGGACCCAAAGCAAAAACAACACCCAGGTGTGTATGTGACTGGTGATGGAAGCAAGGTTCGATGCTGTAAACAAAAATATTGCAAAGGTACCTGGAATGTGAGGTCCTTGAATCAAGATAAACTAGAAGCAATCAAACAAGAGATGGCAAGAGTGACGGTCGAAATTTTAGGAATCAGTGAACTACAATGGACTGCAATGGGTGAATTTAACTCAGATGACCATTATATCTACTACTGTGGGCAGGAATCCCATAGAAGAAATGGAGTAGCCATCATAAAACAGTCTGAAATGCAGTACTTGGATGCAATCTCAAATGACAGAATGATCTCTGTTCATTTCCAAGGCAAACCATTCAATATCACAGTAATCCAAGTCTATGCCCCAATCAGTAATGCTGAAGAAGCTGAAGCTGACTGGCTTTATGAAGACCTACATGACCTTCTAAAACTAACACACAAAAAAGATATCCTTTTTATTATAGGGGACTAGAATGCAAAAGTAGGAAGTTAAGAGATACCTGAGTAACAGGAAAACTTGGCCTTGGAGTAAAGAATGAAGCAAGAAAATGGCTAATTGAGTTTTGCCAAGAGAACACACTGGTCATAGCTAACATCTTCCTCCAACAACACGAAAGAAGACTCTACACATGGACATTACCAGNGTAGGAAGTTAAGAGTTACCTGAGTAACAGGAAAACTTGGCCTTGGAGTAAAGAATGAAGCAAGAAAATGGCTAATTGAGTTTTGCCAAGAGAACACACTGGTCATAGCTAACACCTTCCTCCAACAACACGAAAGAAGACTCTACACATGGACATTACCAGATGGTCAATAACTAAATCAGATTGATTATATTCTTCACAGTCAAAGAGGGAGAGGCTTTATACAGTCAGCAAAAACAAGACTGGAAGCTGACTGTGGCTCAGATCATGAACTCCTTACTGCCAAATTCAAACTTGAAGAAAGTAGGAAAAATCACTAGACCATTCAGGTAAGACCTAAATCAAATCCCTTACAATTATATAGTGGAAGTGACAAATCATTTTAAGGGATTACTTCTGATAGAGTGCCTGATAAACTATGGGTGGAGGTTCATGACATTGTACAGGAGACAAGGATCAAGACCATCCCCAAGAAAAATAAATGCAAAAAAGGAAAATGGCTGTCTGAGGAGGCCTTACAAACAAATAGCTATGAAAAGAAGAGTAGTAAAAAGCAAAGGAGAAAAGGAAAGATACACCAATTTGAATGCAGAATTCCAAAGAATAGCAAGGAGAGATAAGAAAGCCTTCATCAGGGATCAATGCAAAGAAATAGAGGGAAACAATAAAATGGGAAAGACTAGAGATCTCTTCAAGAAAATTAGGGATATCAAGGGAACATTTCATGCAAAGATGGGCTCAATAAAGTCAGAAATGGTATGGACCTGACAGAAGCAAAAGATATTAAGAAGAGGTGGCAAGAATACACAGAAGAACTGTACAAAAAAGATCGTGACCAAGATAATCACAATGGTGTGATCACTCACCTAGAGCCAAACATCCTGGAATGTGAAGTCAAGTGTACCTTGGGAAGCATCACTATGAACAAAGCTAGTGGAGGTGATGGAATTCCAGTTGAACCTTTTCAAATCCTAAGAGATGATGCTGTTAAAGTACTGCACTCAATATGCTGGAAAATCTGGAAAACTCAGCAGTGCTACAAGACTGGAAAAGATCAGTTTTCATTCCAGTCCCTAAAAAAGGCAATGCCAAAGAATGCTCAAACTACCACACAATTGCAGTCATCTCACACACTAGTAAAGTAATGCTTAAAATTCTCCAAGGCAGGCTTCAGCAATATGTGAACCACGAACTTCCAGATGTTCAACATGGCTTTAGAAAAGGCAGAGGAACCAGAGATCAAATTCCAAACATCCATTGGATTATTGAAAAAGCAAGAGTTCCAGAAAAACACCTATTTCTGCTTTATTGTCTATGCCAAAGCTTTTGACTGTGTGGATCACAGCAAACGGTGGAAAATTTTTAAAGAGTTAGGAATACCAGACAACCTGACTTGCCTTTGGAGAAATCTGTATGCAGATTAGTTAGAACTGGACATGGAACAGACTGGTTCCAAATAGGTAAAAGAGTATGTCAAGGCTGTGTATTGTCACCTGTTTATTTAACCTGAATACAGAGTACATCATGAGAAATGCTGGGCTGTATGAAGCACAAGCTGGAATCAAGATTGCTGGTAGAAATATTAATAACCTCAGATATGCAGATGACACCATCCTTATGGCAGGAAATGAAGAACTAGAGTCTCTTGATGAAAGTGAAAGAGGAGAGTGAAAAAGTTGGCTTAAAATTCAACATTCAGAAAACTAAGATCATGGCATCTGGTCCCATCACTTCATGGCAAATAGATGGGAAAACAGTGGAAACAGTGACAGACCTTTATTTTAGGGGGCTCCAAAATCACTGCAGATGATGATTGCGTTATAGTCAACCTAGACAGCGTATTAAAAAGCAGAGATATTACTTTGCCAACAAAGGTCTGTCTAGTCAAGGTTATGGTTTTTCCAGTAGTCATGTATGGATGTGAGGGTTGGGTTATAAAGAAAGCTGAGCACCGAAGAATTGATGCTTTTGAACTGTGATGTTGAGAAGACTCTTGAGAGTTTTTTGGACTTCAAGGAGATCCAACTAGTCCATCCTAAAGGAAACCAGTCTTGAATTTCATTGGACAGACTGATGCTGAAGCTGAAACTCCAATACTTTGGCCACCTGATGCAAAGAAGTGACTCTTTTGAAGAGACCCTGATGCTGGGAAAGATTGAGGGCAGGAGGAGAAGGTGGCGACAGAGGATGAGATGGTTGGCTGGCATCACCAACCCAACGGAGTCTGAGCAAGCTCCAGGATTTGGTTTTGGACAGGATGTTGTCATGCTGGAGCCCATGGGGTCGCAAAAAATCGTACATGACTGAGTGACTGAACTGAACAGAAGGGAAAATAAACAGAAAAACAGAAGGGAAAAAATTGTAAAAAGGAGATTTTAAAACAAAATGACTAATCCTTTACTTTATGCCAAACTCTGTGCTAAGTGCTTTAAATATATTATTATACTTAGACTATTATAGATTATTATATTATATTATAATATATTATATATATTAGATTAGATTAGATTATTATTATATTATACTTAGACTATTATACTATGACAGATATATTCTTATCATTGCTATTTTAATGCTGAGAAAATTAAAACAAAAACACTGATGCAGCTTGCTGTCTGAAAATCTGACTAAGAGATAACAGAGTTCTGCTGGTTACAGAATTGGGACAGCAAGATTACCTAGTGCCTATCTGGTCCCTAACATCTTCAGAAAAACTATTAATAACATTACAGTGTGTGACAGGAATCTTTCTTGGTATCAGAAAAGGAACATTGAAAAAAAAAAAGAGTTTTGTATTATTTTTCTCAAGAAACATGTCAGAAGGAAGTGCCTTCTCTGAAGTGCTTATCATTACTAAAAGAAAAAAAAAAGAATTCTGAAAACTGAAACAAAAATTAGAGATACACTTCTTTTGTTGGAATTCTTTTGGAGCCCAATAAGAAAATGATAACACAGTTAAGACCAATCAGAGAAAAAGACAGGGAACTGCTTTTGCAACGTGCTTCTTTTAAAAGTGTCAATTTCCCAAATGTTCCCACATTTCAGAGAAAAAAAAAAAAGTCTTAATAAATGTTCCACAACAAATTTTCTAAAAATAACACAGAGCTAAATAATCCAGCTGTCTCCCAGTGTGAGAAAACTAGACCTGCCTTTTAGGTGAAAGCATTGTCCTTTGCACGAATCATGCAGTACATTCTGCAGGAAACTAATGACTTGTAGAGACTCAGAGTTGAGCTTTACTTTCAGTAATAAAATCAGCTTAAATTTATTTTTTAGCCACTCTGATCAATGCCAGCCTTATCCACATGTATAAGCGGGACTGATCTAAGCATCTGTTCATTACTTTCCCAGAGTCTGAGATCTCAGCAGAGTGATCTGAGAGAAGACTATTAGTGTTGGTAGTTTCTGGCAGAGTACACATATATAAATACATTCTCAAACCAACAGGTTCAGGAAACTTAAAAACTGAAGGCATACCGCAAATTGTACTTATTCAGAGTCTGCACTCAAAATTTTGTGGTAGCCCGTGTATAACTTATTCACTTATTTTTATTTTTATTTATTTTTTTTGCTGTTTTCTTTTTTTAATTAATTTTTATTTTTTAGTTTGTTTTGCTTTACGATACTGTATTCGTTTTGCTATACGTTGACATGAATCAGCCACGAGTGCACATGAACTCCCAAGGATAATTGCTTTACAAATTGTGTTGATTTCTGTCAAACATCAGCATGAATCAGCCAAAATTATACCTACACCCTCTCCCTCTTGACCTCCTTCAGACCTCCCTCCCCATCCCACCACTCTAGGTTGTTATGGAGGCCCTGTTTGGGTTCCCTGGTTCACACAGCAAATTCCCATTGGCTGTCTGTTTTAGATATAGTAAAGTATATGTCTCCATGTGACTCTGTCCACATATCCCACCCTCTCCCTCCTTCCCCTGCACCCCTGTCTGTAAGTCTGTTCTCTATGTCTAGGAGAAAAAGAAAAACTGCTCAGATGAGTGTGAAGTAGATTATGGAAAGAAGGAAACATTGTCTGAAAGAATTCCCATGTTAGTACTAAAGCTAATATATACTATGAGGTATAACTGGCAAGAATACCAGAAGAACTATACAAAAAAGATCTTTATGACCCAGATAACCACGATGGTGTGATCACTCACCTGGAGCCAGACATCCTGGAATGTGAAGTCCAGTGGGCCTTAGGAAGCATCACCATGAACAAAACAAGTGGAGCTGGTGCAAATTCAGGTGAGTTATTTCAAATCCTAAGAGATGATGCTGTGAAAGTGCTGCACTCAATATGCCAGCCAATTTGGAAAACTCAGCAGTGGCCACAGGACTGGAAAAGGTCAGTTTTCATTCCAATTCCAAAGAAAATGCCAAAGAATGCTCAAACTAACACATGATTGTACTTCATCTCACACACCAGTAAAGTTCAAAATTCTCCAAGCCAGGTTTCAACAGTACATGAACTGTGAACTGCCAGATGTTCAAGCTGGATTTAGAAAAGCAGAGGAACTAGAGATCAAAATGCCAATATCAGTTGAATCATCAAAAAGGTTAGTGAGTTGCAGAAAAATATCTATTTCTGCTTTATCGACTATGCCAAAGCTTTTGACTGTATGGATAACAATAAACTGTGAAAAATTCTTAAAGAGATGGGAATCCCAGACCACCTCACCTGCCTCTTGAGAAATCTGTATTCGGGTCAGGAAGCAACAGTTAGAAGTGGACATGGAACAACAGACTGGTTCCAAATCGGGAAAGGAGTACGTCAAGGCTGTATATTGTCACTCTGCTTATTTAACTTATACACAAAGTACATCATAAGGAATGCTGGGCTGGATGAAGCACAAGCTGGAATCAAGATTGCCAGGAGAAATGTCAATAACCTCAGATATGCAGATGACACCACCCTTATGGCAGAAAGTGAAGAAGAACTAAACAGCCTCTTGATAAAAAAAAAAAAAAAAAGAGGAGAGTGAAAAAGTTGGCCTGAAACTCAACATTCAGAAAACTAAGATCATGGCATCTGATCCCATCATTTCATGGCAAATAGTTGGGGAAACAATGGAAACAGTGAGAAACCTCATTTTGGGGGCTCCAAAATCACTGCAGATGTGACTGCAGCCATGAAATTAAAAGACACATACTCCTTGAAAGAAACATTGTGACCAATGTAAACAGCATATTAAAAAGCAGAGTCATCACTTTGTCAACAAAGGTCCATATAGTCAAAGCTATGGTTTTTCCAGTGGTCATGTATGGATGTGAGAGTTGGACTATAAAGGAAGCTGAGCGCCAAAGCATTGATGCTTTTGAACTGTGGTGTTGGAGAACTCTTTGAGTTTATTTGTATCTTTTGATTCCATCTCCATAATCTGCTCCTCTCCCCTGCACTCTTCCTACTGATAACCACTAGTTTGTTTTCTATATCTGTGAGTCAGTTTCTGTTTTGCATATACATTCATTTGTATTATTTTTTTTTAGATTTTATATATAAGCGATATACAGTATTTGTCTTCCTCTGACTTATTTCACTAAGCACAATATTCTCTAGGTTCATCTATGTTGCTGAAAATGGCAGAATTGTATCCTTTTTTTAATGGCTAAGTAACCTTACACAGTAGATATATATATATATGGTATATATATATATACCACATCTTAATCTGTTGATAGACATGGGTTGCTTCCATATCTTGGCTATCGTATTAATACATAGCACTGCTGTGAACATTGAGGTGCATTTATCTTTCTGTATTAATGCTTTCATTTTTTTCCAGATATATACTCAAGGGTAGAATCACTGGATCATATGGTAACTCTATCTTCAGTTTTAGGAGGAAGCTTCATATTGTTTTCTTTAGTGGCTGCACCAATTCACACTCCCACCAACAGTGTGCAAGCTTTGCTTTCCTCTACATCTTCTCCACCATTTATTTGCAGACTTTTTGAGATGACAATTTTGACAGGTGTGAGGTGATATTTTGTTGTTGTTTTGATGTGTGTTTCTCTCATGACTTTTTATGTACCTGTTATGCATCTGTATATTGTCTCTGGAAAAATATTTATTCAGGTTTTCTTTCTATATTTTTATTGTATTGTTTGTTTGATATTGATTTGGATGAGCTTTTTGTATTTTTAACTATTGAAAATATAAATTTGAAAAAAATTATATAAAGTATTATAACATATTGATAAACATTAGGATGTAAAATGGTAGACATCAGAAAATATAGAACTAAAACATGTGAAAGAAAATTATAATGAATCATTTGAAATATAGTAAAATATACATTTTTCTAAGAGATCAAATTAAGAGAAAGAAGAATATAATACAAACAACTAAATAAAATAAAATGACAGAAGGTATATACTCACCAATATAGAAAACTAAAAGTTTTTAAGCATCATTTTGCAGAACTGCACGTTAATAAGTGTGAACACCTTAATGCCATGTGAAAAGCAATAATTAAAGCATTTGCAGAAGAATGGCTTATATTCAGAGTAGTGCTTCAGAGGATGATTTCCTATGTAGGACAAATTTTAGAGAGTGAGATGGAAGGGCTAATTGATGAGCACTTCAAGAAACTACCTAAAGTTATGAGCTCTTGAAAATGATTGCTTCCATAGAGATCAATAAATAATAAAAAATAAAAATGTGATGCATGGAGGAATTAGGAGGATTTGGTAACTGCTTATTCTGGGATCATAAAAAAGCAAGTTCCTAAATAGCATATACAGAAGTTAAAAGAAATAACTTGAATGGAAATGACAATAAGCTTTGTTTGAGATATGTTGAATAAAGCATGACACGAAGTGGAATTGAATAATGCTAAAGCGAAAAGATGGATTTAAGGGAAATATCCATGCCTGATATAATTTAGGTTAAGAACCAGATTGTTTTACTGGTCACAAAGGTAAATTAAAAGAGACACAGTGCAATATGGATGGGCTATCCCAAATATTTAATGCAGTAAACCTCAAGGCTATTGCTGTGCAAGTCTGTGTTTAAGAAAGAAGAAAGGGTACATTATTTTGTGAATCAACTTGACAGCCCTTGCTTTGTCTAATCTAGAATTACACAAGATGGTTTGGCATAAAATTTAGGCTGATGTCTAAGTTGAATGGCTCCGTCAGTATTGGCTTTGCTTAGGTATAGAATTCTAACTCATTTGAGACCTAGGGCATCACAATATTTTATGAAATTCTAGCTTAAATATCTCCTTGACAAAGTTCAAGGCAGACCATCACAAGAACAAAGTAATAATTCTATTTTTATAATGTACAAGTGTTCTACCCACTAGTATCTATTTCTAATATAGTATATAAAATGTTATTTTCACCATTAACAGTTGTCATATTAGAAATTATTATGGTGCATGCAATATTTATGAAATCATTCCGTTCTACCCAAATATTCAGTGATTTCATGGACTGCTTTATGAAATACACACAAACATATATATATATATAGTCACAATATTATTAAAAATCTCCTTTAATAAAGATATTCATGTCTTTCTAAAATTAGGTGAATGAATGGTAATACATAATGATGAAAAAAGTCATCAGGAATATAGAGGATTAACCTTTACTGTTGTTTTAATTTTAATTGATTTTTTTTCTCTTTGACTGATTTCCACCTAAAATAAAAACTGTAATATGTTTTTCTTAAGAAATGGAAAGTTCCCTTTTTAAAGATGTCATGTGTTTAAGCAACACTAGTTCTACAAGAAGAAGATAGGATAAGGTTTTCCTGAAAATATATTAATGGATTTTCTAGAAATTATTAAATTATCATTTGCATTTCATGGTTTGAGAAATTGCTTTAGTTCTTTGTGGAGTGCTCAGTGTCATTCTCCTTTTGTCAAAAGTAAATTAAGTAGCTCAAAGAGCCTTTGTGCAGAAATGTTTGCTTCTTTATTATGTCTGGAAGGTTGGGAATACAGATATCGCCTTTCTTTGCAGAAGGCAGTGTAATAACTCTGACAAGAATATACACAGAGTTTTAGCAAGACTAAATGTAAACAATATGGCTAAACTTCTATCTTGGGAATAACTAGCACAATTGTGATCCATTATGATCACATGTTTAGGGTTGTATTCAGATGATTTCCATTTGAAAAGGATATTTGATAAATCCTCAGATTTAAAATAAACTTTTCCATTTGTCTTTGCTTAGTATTTAGAACATAGCTAGTAAACCAGATTTCCCTCACTTCTTAAACTCTACTGAATTATTTTTTAGCGGTTTAACTAAGGGTAGCTCTATTTTAATTCAGTAAGATGCTAATGTCTTTTACCATTATAACTAAAAAGATCTGTAAGAAACTAATTCCAAAATAAATCCACTTTCATTGACTTATTTTCTGAATAATCATGGCATCTTACATGATTATATGAACCTTGTAATGACAGGTAGAACTTTGAGGGAGTCTGACATATAAGATTTTGAGCATATAAATTTCCCTATTATTTCAAATTTTTAATCATTTTATTCACTTTTATTTTCAGATATAGACCCAAGCTACTAGATTGGCACTCAGTATTATTGATTTTTCAGGTCTCCCACATTTCAGGCAGATTCTTTACCATTTGAGCCACCAGTGAATGTCATTGAAGCTAGGACTTGTTAAAATATATTTTACTATGTATTCTCATTGTAAAATTGTCAAATGTTCATAATATTTAGTCTCATATTCATTAATTCAATATGCAAATTAATATTTCATCATGCTATCTTCAAGATAAATTCGAAAGTTTTCTTAAATCATGATAACTCTTGAAGGTTTATTTGGAATCAATATCAAACACTGTTTGGGGAGGTAGTCTATAGGATTGTTTCATGACTTATTTTTCCACTTCTGAGAGTCTCATACTTTATGTTTTATTGGGGAGGAGCCAGAAGAAGATGGAGAAATATGTTTGCTAAAGAACACAATTCATTAAACAGTGAAAGTGAAAGTGAAGTCGCTCAGTCGTGTCTGATTCTTTGCGACCCCATAGACTGTAGCCTACCAGGCTCCTCTGTCCATGGGATTCTCCAGGCAATATACTGGAGTGGATTGCCATTTCCTTCTCCAGGGGATCTTCCCAACCCAGGGCTCAAACCTGGGCCTCCCACATTGTAGACAGACGCTTTACCATCTGAGCCACCAGGGAAGTCCCTTCATTAAACAGTAAGATCTGCTTTTTCAGTGCTCTATCAACCATTCATATTACTTGAAGAAATCTCGAATTCAGTTCTCACAGTAGATAGAGTCAGCTGAAATCTGAGGACAGCTGAAAGATTGCCCAGTATTTAGAAGCGGGTGTGACTCTTTTTTTTTTTTTAATAAAAAAGAAAATAGTGACTCTTCTTAATGCATTAAATTTCATGTCTTTTTTTCATTTCTAGTCTTTTGTTTCTAAGAAATGATTAAGATTTTCTCTTAATGAGATTTTCTCTCACTTAATCAGTCTCTTCAAAACAGCAAAGTTTTTCCAAGGACTTCCACATATTTCCAATACCTAATTAAAGTACCTATGATATAAGGTAGATAAGTTGAAAAATCCTTTCTTTGAACAAAGACTTAGATATTTTCAATTTGGAGCCCTCTCGA
Source organism: Aepyceros melampus (assembly GCA_006408695.1). Lineage (NCBI taxonomy): Eukaryota > Metazoa > Chordata > Mammalia > Artiodactyla > Bovidae > Aepyceros > Aepyceros melampus. Next base: position 105,589 of record SJXQ01002951.1, on the reverse strand, counting down.
TGAGCACTGATTGATTGATTGATTGTGTGTATGTGTAAGGGGTATAACAAAGGAGATTGGGAGAAGAAAAAATGACAGAAGGAAACATTGACTATGCACCTAAGGAATTCCTGACACTCTAAGAAGAAAAAATATTATTACAAAGTTAATGTTTAAAGCAAACTTTCTTCTTTTAAAAATTAAATCAATGGGGCCAAACATTTTCAAGTATGGTGCTCCAATTTGTTCAAAGTATGAGTAGGAATAAATTCTGTCTGTATTTGACTCCAGAGCTTTTAATGTGGAGATGCAGTAATAGTTTTCTGGAATGATAATTAGGAACAACATAGGTATATCTTAATCTTCCCAACTTGTAAAATCTAGACTTTTTAAAAATCACCATGTTTTGCTAACTTGATTACTTTTGAATACAAGTATTCTGAAATATTTATACATAAATATAATGTTTAGCTTTAGAAAAAAGTGTAATTTGGTACCTTATTATTTCAAGGCCAAGAGAAATGATCAAATATTCTGTTAGAGGAAGTTATGTGATTTTTTTTCTTATTCAGAAAAATATCATCCAGCTTTAAACCATCCTTTAAGAGCAAACTCATAAAAAACTATTCTGCCAGGGATATATGCTTTTTTAAAGGCAAAAATGACATTTACCTAGGAGAAAATCACATTTGATCATCAGTGTTTAGAAGCTGAAATCATCAATTTTAATTTCACTTTTAGTTGATGATGACAGTGAATCTCTCTAATTGCCTCTTTATTCTAGAACTTTTATTTATTTTTTATTATTTTTAATATAAGTATATTTATTTTAATTGGAGGTTAATTACTTACTATATTGTATTGGTTTTGCCATACATCAACATGAATCCACCACAGGTATATACATTAGAACTTTTATTTTTTAGCTTCCAAGATACAGATGTCCATTTAACTTTAAATCTTCATGGTGGATCTATTATTGATTTAAGTTTGTGCCGTAAGCTTTATTGTCCTTGCTTTGACATAACCCATCCAACAGAGCTATGGTATTTGTTCATTGTAAATCATAGTAGGAAAAACAGAACTGAAAGATTCTGAATAAATGAAGTTTTTTTGATTTTTTTTTTTTTCCTGATCTGTTCTATTTGTCAGAAAGGATTATGGACCCTTATGTCACCTACAAATTCTATGAGTGTATTAAACTTATTGGGTAAAAGATATTTCTAGGAATACACACACTAAAGAGTTCTTTGCTTCAGGTTAAATATTTATGACCCATTATATTTATGGATTTAAATAGAATTCACCCACAATTTACTTATACTTTCAGATTAATTAGTTACCTCTGTTGCTTTTAGGACAGTCTTGAAGAAAAAGTAAATAATAGCCCTAAGAATTAGGTAATGAAAATTGCCCTATGTTCAAACAAATTATTCAAATAAATTACTTTGGGCTATCCAATACTGGGTTGTCAGCTCTTCTATACAAACCCACCCTTTATTATTCTCCTTTTTGGCTTTTCCTTCAGATTGAGGACTCTCCTACCCTCTTCTTGCTTGCTACTACATATATACAACTTTTCTCTTCATTCATTCATGATTCTTGCTACTCTTCAGGATAAATTTTTTTGACCAGTATGGAGACCAATCTTTGTTATCTTCCCCAGTAATAAAAATAATATTTAATATTTTAAAATAATTAAAGTTTCTTAGATAAGTCAACTTATTTCCTCTATATGGCAATTCTTGGAAGTAGATAATAATTGTACTATCATGTAACAAGTGAGGAAAATGAGGCAAGACAATATTAGGAAATGTCCATCACACCCTCCATTTATAATCAAAATTTTCCTTAGGATTCCATTTCTATTAAATCTCAGTAAAGTTTTCCTAGCTTTTATATTTTAGCCTAGTACTTAAGGTTGGCCTTAGAGAATCATCATCAGAGTTACAGGGCATTGTTCTGGGATGGGTTGTGAGAGCAGTTATGAAGAAGTCTCTAAACTTCTACAGAGGGATATAAAAGTTATCTTCTAGTTATTTGGCTGTGACACTTCACAGAAGTACTGCTCCTTAGTTTATAATCACTGCTTTAGTGTATCCTACTGTTACATGCTGTATGCAATTACCTTTCAAGTTTCAACTATCATCTGGACACTACTAGCAAACCAATGTCTTTAGCACCATTTGTGACTGTTTATGTGACAGCTTCACTTAAATACACCTAAATATGTCTAAAAGTGAGTATAACATCTTCTTTCTCAAACTAACTGATTCCCCTTGTCAGTAAGATCACTCCCTAATTACTCATTGCTCATTAGTCATGGTTCTCATGACTCATAGAATAGAGAAGCAATAGAATAGAATATATATATTCTCTATATATAATATAGAAACAATAGAATAAATGGAGATACAGATAGAGATATGAAGAGATTTATTATTTAGATTGATGTGATTCAGTTGAGAAGTCCCACCATCTGCTATCTGGAAACTGTGGAACCAGAAAAGCTGATGGTGAAAGTCCCTGTCAGAGTTCAAAGGCCCAAGATCCAGAAGAACTGATGTTTGAGAACAGGAGAAAATGGATGTTTCAGGTCTACAAGAGAACAACTAAACCTTTCCTCCGTGTATTTTGCTCTATTCATATGATGTCCAACAGATTTGATGATGCCCACCTGTGCTGGTGGCACACTCTTTACTCAGTCAAATGCTTATCTCTTTCAGAAGCACCTTCACAATCACATGCAGAAATAATATTTTGCCACCTATCTGGGTATCCATCCCTTAGCCCAGAGAAGTTGGCACAAAACTAAGCATGACACCAAACTTAGGATACCTGGAAATGTCCTCCATATTATATTTTATCACTTTTTGCCTTATCAAAATATCATTCAATTGTACATTTACAAGTTTCTCCTGTCTTTTTTTGTAATTCCTTTTTATTCAATCTCTCAGGTAAAAGAACTAAGAGCTATTTCCTGGATGACTTTAGGACCTTCTTAACTGCCACTCCTGCCTCTTATCTTTCTTCAGTTTGACTCTTACTGTCTGTGACAGCATATGCTCATCCTGATTTAAGTTTGCTCCATGACCCTCAATGAAATTTTAGGTTTTAGCCATGTTTACTTTATTTTGAGTGGACTATTTCCCTGTTTAAGTAAAAAGATTTCCTATACATCCTTCATTAAGCAGCTTTTCTAAAGTATCTCAACTTGCTTCAACATGTAAAGTTAGAAGTCCACTTTCCTACACTAGGTAGCTCAGTAGGTTGTACACTTACCTTGTATAAAGCTAAGTGACATTATAATTAACTTTTTAGAAGTCTAATATCCTTGAAAAACTAAAAATGCCTCCAAAGTAGACCCTGCCCCCTGTTCATATGAGAAGCATTGATTATGATTACCAGAATTTAGGAAGTATAAGATGTGGAGAAAAATTTATCTTCTTAGCAGATTATGATTGAATTATCTTCAAGTGGGAGGCCAACTTTGTTGCAAAGAACCTTTGAGAAGTCCATTGAGGGTAGAAATTGGCCTGAGGCTGGGCCTGTGCTGAATTTTACAGGAAGTAACTTTGCATACAAAAGAAAACAGGTCAGAGTTAGAGTAACATCCCCAGGGTGGTGGGAATAAAGACTTTGGGCAGAATAGAAATATCTATTGGGGATTAATTAAATAGCTCTGTTTGTTGTGGGCAATGATCTGTTTCCCTAAGATATTTTCCATAAGCTCCATAGGCTTACTCACTGCAGTGGATATTCATTTTATGATGAATATGAAACAGCCTGAACCCTACTTCTGTAACTATTTGAAGTCAAATTAAGAAAAACAAACTTTAAAAAGAAATCCTCTTATTATTTCTATGACTGTTAGAAGAAACAAGCTAAACAATATATTAATTATCTATACATATATGAAATGAAATGAAATGTCAGCCTGTCAGCCATGTCATACTCTTTATGACCCCATGGGCTATAGCCTGCCAGGCTCCTCTGTCCATGGGATTCTCCAAGCAAGAATACTCTAGTGGTTTGCCATTCCCTTCTTCAGGGGACCTTTCCAACCCATTGATCAAACCTGGGTCTCCCACACTGCAGGCAGATTCTTTACTGATCTACAGGGAAGCCTCGCATATAAATATATGTATACACATTGGCATATTGTAGTACTTTTAACTTTTTAGGACAGACAAACCAAAGGACATGGATTTTGATCATGTTTCAGCAATAATTTGGTGGAGAATGCCTGTTTCTGGGTAAAACTTTTGGTAGAGAAGCAGCAAAAGTTTGAGTATGTCAGACCACTCAGTTGAGTTCAGTTGCTTAGTCATATCCGACTATTTGTGACCCCATGAATGGCAGCACACCAGGCTTTGCTGTCCTTCACCATCTCCCAAAGCTTGCTCAAACACAAGTTCATCGAGTCAGTGATGCCATCCAACCAACTCATCCTCTGTCATCCCCTTCTCCTGCATTCAATCTTCCCCAGTATCAGGATTTTTCCAGTGAGTCAGTACTACATATCAAGTGGCCAAATTATTGGAGCTTCAGCTTCAGCATCAGTCATTCCAATGCATATTCAGCACTAATTTCCTTTAGGATTGACTGAGTTGATCTCATTGCACCCCAAGGAACACTCAGGAGCCTTCTCCAAAATCACAGCTCAAAAGCATCAGTTCTTCAGTGCTCATCTTTCTTTATGGTCCAATTCTCACATCCATAGGTGGCCACGGAAAAAACACAGTTTGACTATACAGACCTTTGTTGGCAAAGTAATGTCTCTGCTTTTTAATATTCTGTCTAGGTTGGTCATAGTTTTTCTTCCAAAGAGGAAGTGTCTTTGAATTACATGGCTGCATTCACCATCTGCAGTGATTTTGAAGCCCAAGAAGATAAAGTCTCTCACTGCTTCCCCATCGATTTGCCATGAAGTGATGGGACAAGATGCTATGATCTTAGTTTTCTAAATGTTGAGTTTTAAGCCAGTTTTTTCACTGTCTTCATTCACTTTTCAGTTCAGTTCAGTTCAGTCACTCAGTCATGTCCGACTCTTTGCGACCCCATGAATCGCAGTACGCCAGGCCTCCCTGTCCATCACCAACTCCAGGAGTTCACTCAGACTCACGTCCAATGAGTCTGTGATGCCATCCAGCCATCTCATCCTCGGTCGTCCCCTTCTCCTTCCAAGAGGCTTTTTAGTTCCTCTTCACTTTCTGCCACAAGTGTGGTGTCATCTGCATATATGAGATCATTGACATTTCTCCCAGCACTCTTGATTCCATCTTGGGCTTCATCCAGTCCAGCATTTCTCATAATGTACTCTGCACATAAGTTAAATAAGCAAGGTGACAATATGCAGCCTTGATGTACTCCTTTTCCAATTTGGAACCAGGCCATTGTTCCATGTTTGGTTGGACCCATTGCTTCCTGTCCTGCATACAGGAGGCAGGAAAGGTGGTCTGGTGTTCCATTTCTTGAAGAACTTTCCACAGTTTGTTGTGATTCACACAGTCAAAGGCATTTAGCATGGTCAATGAAGAAGAAGTAGATGTTTTTCTGGTATTCTCTTCCTTTATCGATGATCCAGTGGATGTTGGCAATTTGATCTCTGGTTCATCTGCCTTTTCTAAATCCAGCTTGAATGATATATATAATATATAAATTGTAGCCACAGGACTGGAAAAGGCCAGTTTTCATTCCAATCCCAAAGAAAGGCAATGCCAAAGAATGTTCAAACTACCACACAGTTGCACCATCTCACACACTAACAGAGTAATGTTCAAAATTCTCCAGGTTAGGCTTCAACAGTACATGAACAGAAAACTTCCAGATGTTCAAGCTTTAGGATATGTGGTTCTAGGTGAGTGATCACATCATCATGGTTGTCTGGGTCATAAAGATCTTTTTTTGTAGAGATTCTCTTTGCATTCTTGTCACCTCTTCTTAATATCTTCTTCCTCTGTTAGGTCCATACATTTTTATCCTTATTGTCCCCATCTTTGCATGAAATATTCCCTTGGTATCTCTAATTTTCTTGAACTGATCTCTAGTCTTTCCCATTCTATTACTTTTTAGCCTAAAAATCAGAAAGCCTACTAAGAAGGAGAATAAATAATAAATTGAAAAAGTAGCAGTGCAAGTAAAGCCTGAGTTTTCCAATTTGATGCACACACACATGCATACAAATAAATGCATGATATCAGTATTGGCTGCCACGTGGTGCAGTGGTGAAGAAGCTGCCTGCCAATTCAGGAGATGCAAGAGATGTAAGTTTGAACCCTGAATTGTGGAGATTCCCTGGAGAAGGAAATGACATTTGCTCTGGTATTTTTTCTGGAGAATTCCATGAATAGAGGAGCATGTAGAACTACAGTCCATTGGGTTGCAAAGAGTTGGACAAGTCTGAATGAGCACTCTCTCTCTCTCTCTCTCTCTCTCTCACACATACACACACTCCATTTATTTGGCAGTTATTCTGTTATATTCATTAGATAAAATGTTGTATATGCATTATCTCTTTAATCTATATAAAGTTCAGAGGATACTATCATTCCTACTTTACAGATAAAATAACTGAGGATAAAAGAAGCAAAACGTCATCCAAGACTACTTTGTAAATGACAATGTAGAATGCTAATAAGAATGTCTTCTAAAGATTTATCTAATAAAAGCATGGCTATCAAGCTTTTAATCCCCACACTCAGTCCCTATCAATTAATTCTGATTATATATGTTCTGCCCAACTTCATTTTAAAATGACATGAAATAGAGCACAAAAGCATTATCTATAAGTGAAACAAAATTCAGGAAGGCAGCTTCTCTGATAAACAGAGAATATGTATTTTTTTCTGAAAAAGTTTAGTTAATGGAATAGGTTTTCTTGCTTCAGTTATTTAAATATACGTTACGCAGTATATTGTGACACATCTCAAAATATCACATTATAGTTTTTTTATGTATTTTGTATTCTTAGTGAATTTTATACCTGATTTTATTTTCCCCAAACTCTCAGTAAGTCAAGATTAGTAAAAAGCTAGAGGGATGAATTTGAGGGTCTTGGTCTTTTAGTAATCTCCATTTTTCAAATTATAACTTGAGTTCCTGTGAAGTCAAGAGGAACACTTAAATTCTCACTAATTGTTCTAAATGTTACAACAGCTACACTGTACTTAGTTTAGTTAGGATTTATCTAATTCAGGCTGAAAAATACAGTCACTATGTTTAAGCTGTTTTTAAAAATGTAGATGAGATTGATTGAGAGTGTATAAAAATGGACCCCTGATGAAAAGGGAGGTTGCAAAAATTTCCTTATAATGAAAGCTCTGTGAGAGTACATTTTATATATAGATGATGTGAGAGTTGGACTATAAAGAGAACTGAGTGCTGAAGAATTGATGCTTTTGAACTGTGGTTTTGAAGAAGACTCTTGAGAGTCCCTTGGACTGCAAGGAGATCCAACCAGTCCATCCTAAAGGAAATCAGTCCTAAATATTCATTGGAAGGACTGATGTTGAAGCTGAAACTCCAATAGTCTGGCCACCTGATACAAAGAATTGACTCATTTGAAAAGACCCTGATGATGGGAAAGATTGAAGGCAGGAGAAGGAGGGGATGACAGAGGATGAGATGGTTGGATGGTATCTCCTCTCAATGGATATGAGTTTGAGTAAACCCTGGGAGATGGTGATGGACAGGGAGGCCTGGCATGCTGCAATTCATGGGGTCGCAGAGTTGGACAAGACTGAGCGACTGAACTGAATTGATCTGAACTGTGTGTGTGTGTGTGTGTGTGTGTGTGTGTGTGCTCAGCTGTATCTGATTCTTTGCAACCACATGAAATGTAGCCTATGAGGCTTCTCTGTCCATGGGATTCTCCAGGAAGAATATTGGAGTGGGTTGCCATTCCCTTCTCAATTGTATGTAGATACCAGTAAGCAAAGCATGTCCCACATAAAACCTAGCTCATTCAAATTTATCCATCACTTCTGTCTTAGAGGAATAAGCAGATCATTTTAGCTCCTGACTAATTGTGCCCATTTTTTAGCAATCAATGGTTAGTGAAAATTAACCCTTACTCAAAAGTAGCCCTTCACAACCAGTGCTATTAAATCATAATCTAAATTATAACTGCTCTGGTGATTGTTTCAGAATCTGATTACATGCTGCAATGTGAGAGGCAGTAATACAGGTGTTAAATGGACATTCTAAAAGACACTCACTAAAGTGTTTGGCATAATAGGTCAGATGTAGTCCAGAATGTCTTAAAATTTATCCTGTATTTTTAAAATTATTTTTAAAATATTGCCATGGATAAATGTTTAAAGATTTTTTTTAATTTACTTCATGGCTAAATAATCCTTTCATTAGGACTTTTTGTTTCTAAATAATTCAGAATAATATATCAAAAGCAATAATTTCAGTTATAACTATAAAGATGGACACTATTCTATGTCAGGTTAGAAACAGGGTGAAGCAGATAATATATCAGGGCCAAATGTAGTCCAGAATGTCTTAAAATTTATCCTGTATTTTTAAAATTATTTTTAAAATATTGCCATGGATAAATGTTTAAAGATTTTTTTTTAATTTACTTCATGGCTAAATAATCCTTTCATTAGGCCTTTTTGTTTCTAAATAATTCAGAATAATATATCAAAAGCAATAATTTCAGTTATAACTATAAAGATGGACACTATTCTATAATATGTCAGGTTAGAAACAGGGTGAAGCAGATAATATATCAGGGCCAAGACAATTAACCACTAATGGTCAAAAATACTTCAAAAATGCAAAATGACTTCAATAGTCATAAGAGGAAAAAAACTTAATTTAGATTTTCTCTCATTCTCTTTTGATTGCAGGTCTAAGTGAATTATTACCATCTGTGGATTAGATGAAGAACATATTTCCATTTAATGAATAAAAATTCTCACTATGCTCAAGTAAAAATTCAAGATTTTCTCCAGCTACTTTTTTTTCTCTTTTTGTGATTTGATTAGAAATAATGCTTCTATACATTCACAAAATTTCAGAGTTGGCTGAGACAATAAACGTCATTTCACAAACTAAACTCTTAGCAAGACACAGGCATTCTTTGGTGATTGATGCCTGCCCAGTGCTTGGCTCTCAGATGTTCTAAAAATTGCAGTTTTATTGAATTTGTGAATGAAGAACTAGAAACCCAAATAAAGAGTCCATTTACTGAAGACATTGTAACTAGTAAGGGAAAGAAGCAGAAGCAGGTCCTAGATTTTAGAATACTAATTTATTGTGATTTTCTATAAGTTACTAGATTTAGGTAAAATTTAAAATTGCAAATTAGCAATGTTTTATTTTTATTATAATAAAGAAGAACATATATTCCTTTTAAAAATGAATACCAGATAGAAACTTACTTTAGCTGGATTCTGAAACTACTCTTGGTGAGACCTACAGTGTTTACAAATTTTCTAAACTGGACCATATAAAATGTAATTTAGTGTTGCAAAGAAAGTTTGAATTAAAAGATAAATATGTTCATTTTGTACTTACCAAAGTGAAAGTACTCAAAGCACAGAGTTAACTAGTTATTGGTACATTCAGGAATTGACAGGGTGATAAACAGGAAACAGAATTACCCCTTTGCAGAATGCTAACTAATTTAATTGAAACTTTAATTAAAAGAACATCAAAGTACATCTTTCCTTCTAATAGAAAGCACCTGCAACATATGAAAATGATTTGCTTGGATTTCTAGATCTTCAATGTTACAGAAGCAATTGACTGCACCCATATGTCTATTAAAGATATTTCCTGATGAACAAATATGAAAGAACTGAAAGATGATTCATTCCTGAAAAATGATGAAAAAAATGACTCATCCCTTGAAAAATAAAATTATTTGTATTATCTAATATAGAAATATAAAAATCATTAACCATCTTCCCTGAGATCTGTTGAGATTGGATACAACAATTTGGATGGCAGTTTTAATATTTTGTGGGGATTTTCCTTTAGGATACTTACTAAGACATCATTTTGGGAAAATTACCTCAATGACATGTGTTGATTATATTTTGTCTTGAGATGAATAACATAAACTGCACTCTTCAATAGCTAAAAGTATGCGAACATTCCTCAATATGCTAATTTATTACAGGCAGACACATACACCTGCCAAAGTAAAACAAAATGTGCATGGTCTTATTCTATTATTTAATAAAAAGCTTTTGATATCTTTCCAAGATCTAAATCTATCCATTAACATAGATGTACAACTCTTAGGAAGATAAAAACAAAACTAATATTTATTTAGAAACATTACAGATGAGAATATGGTACATATTAAGAACAATATTCTTATATTAACAAAAGAAGAGAGAAATATGTATTAATATTTATTTAAATAGATTAGGACCAACCTAGATAGCATATTAAAAAGCAGAGATATTACTTTGCCAACAAAGGTCCGTCTAGTAAAGGCTATGGTTATTCCAGTGGTCATGTATGGATGTGAGAGTTGGACTGTGAAGAAAGCTGAGCACCGAAGAATTGATGCTTTTGAACTGTGGTGTTGGAAAAGACTCTTGAGAGTCCCTTGGACTGCAAGGAGATCCAACCAGTCCATTCTGAAGGAGATCAACACTGGGTGTTCATTGGAACGACTGATGCTGAAGCTCCAGTACTTTGGCCACCTCATGCGAAGAGTTGACTCAGTGGAAAAGACCCTGATGCTGGGAGGGATTGGGGGCAGGAGGAGAAGGGGACGACAGAGGATGAGATCGCTGGATGGCATCACTGACTCGATGGACGTGAGTCTGAGTCAACTCCGGGAGATGGGGATGGACAGGGAGGCCTGGTGTGCTGCGATTCATGGGGTTGCACAGAATCGGACACGACTGAGAGACTGAACTGAACTGAAAAAGATTAGGAATTCTCATGCTGATATAATATTCCTTCATTGTTTAGAAAATTAATTCAACTGTGAAATGATATTTAATGGCATGATAAATACTTTAAAGTAACTACAAAGTCTCTAATTGTATGATTTTAATAGGTTTTTATTTAGGTGGGGCAACATGAAATAAAATATATTTTTGTCAACTCTCTTTGTTCTTTGTTTTCCTCATTAATTTTTTCTACTGTAAATTTTATTGTATGAGCTAATTATTTTTTTCAGTTTACTTTGAGTTAGCTTGTATTTATTTTCTATTAATATTACCCAAATTAATCATTCAGGTCATCTTTAAATTCTACTAACTCTCTTATACCGCTACTATTATATACTTAATAATTCATCAGATTTTAATTTCTAAGTAAATTTCTTATGTAGAATATTAAGATTGTGTTGCCTCCTTGATTTCTCTCGAACTTTTTATTATCTGCAAACTGTTTATCTCTATATGCTACATCTATCTGCTAAAAATCTTCCTACAATATCACCATGTCCAGCCATACTGATATAAGTGAAGCTTTATTTAGAGTCTAAGATTTTATAATTTACACTCTCCGTTTGAATTACTGTTTTCTTTGCCTCCTTTTTTCTCATGTTCTTGTTTAAATATCTCCTGCTTATCCTTCATAATAATGTCTAGTCATCAAGCCTTCCCTAATTATCCAAGTGGAGATTAATACAGTTCCTCTGTGAGTTCATAGCACACCAATCAATCCTACTCCATTAAAAGAATAGATAGTTATCTGCCATAGAGTGAATCAATGGACACACTGTAATGTAGCCCTGTGGCTAAATTATTAGAACTCAGATTCTTTCTAGGTCCTACTTTTTGTCTTTAAATTCTAACCTACTTTTATTATCTTATCAAAGCCTTTCTGATTGGCCCTAAAGTCAAAATATCCACTTGGGACAATCAGAACTTCACCCCAGAGAAGTGTCTGAGGCCCAAGCCCCCTGGCTTGTTCTTGTTATTGAAGCTTGCACTGCCCAGCTGGGACACAGTGATCCAACAGAACTTTCTTCAGCATTAGAAATGTTCTGTATTTGCACTGTCCACTGCAGCAGCCACTAGCTACATGTGACTACTAAGCACTGGAAATGTGACTATTGTGATCAAGAAACTGGTTTTTTACTTTTAAAAATAATATAAACATAAATGTATACAAATAATATAAATGTAAACAAGCTACTGTATGGGCTTCCCTTGTGGCTCAGATGGTAAAGAATCTTCATACAACGTGGGAGACACAGGTTCAATCCCTGGGTCAGGAAGATCCCCTGGAGAAGAGCATGGCTACCCACTCCAGTATTTTTGCCTGGAGAATCCCATGGACAGAGGAGCTTGGTGGGCTACAGTCCGTGGGGTCACAAGGAGTCAGACACAACTGAGTGTCTAACACTTTCACTTTCAAGTTACTGTATTGGGCAACATAGGTGTAGAATTGTGGAACCAAACTTAGGTACATTTTCTGGAATTTAATTAATGGATTCTTTTCTCTCTTGAAAAATAGAATCTCAGGATTTGAGAATAAAAATTAATGTTACCAACATGATATTTTGTCATTGCCGTTCAGTCACTCAGTTGCGTCCAACATTGCCTGGAGAATCCCATGGACAGAGGAGCTTGGTGGGCTACAGTCCGTGGGGTCACAAGGAGTCAGACACAACTGAGTGTCTAACACTTTCACTTTCAAGTTACTGTATTGGGCAACATAGGTGTAGAATTGTGGAACCAAACTTAGGTACATTTTCTGGAATTTAATTAATGGATTCTTTTCTCTCTTGAAAAATAGAATCTCAGGATTTGAGAATAAAAATTAATGTTACCAACATGATATTTTGTCATTGCCGTTCAGTCACTCAGTTGCGTCCAACTCTTTCTGATCCTATAGACTGTAGCACATCAGGCTTCCTGGTCCTTTACTATCTCCCATAGTTTGCTCAAACTCATGTCCACTGAGCTGATGGTCCCATGCAACCATCTCACCTTCTGTTGCCCCCTTCTCCTGCTTTCAATCATTTCCAGCATCAGGGTGTTTTCTAATGAGACAGTTCTTCACATCAGGTGGCCACAAGAATGGAGTTTCAGATTGAGCATCAGTCTTTCCAATGAATATTCAGGACTGATTTCCTTCTGGATTGACTGGTTTGATCTCCTTGCAGTCCAAGGGACTCTCAAGAGTCTTCTCCAACACCACAGTTCAAAAGCATCAGTTCTTTGGCATTCTGTATGGATTTTAAGCTCCTAAAAATGCAAGCATGGCTTAATGGAAAAACAAGGCGATTTCACCTACCACTGTTTGGCATATGAACTGGAGAATGTTTTTTTTCTAAACTGAAGTACCTTATTCTTCTATCTCTAAAAAGTTAGACATTTTTTTTTTCCTTCAGTTATGCCTTCTTTCCTATTTCATTACTAACATTTCAATACTCTGTCTACATTTAATAACAGAAAATTATATGGCCATGTTTTTACTTTTTTTACTCCAAAACCTAAATACACCTTCATAGTCTCTAAACCTCTATATCCACAGCTTTAAAATTTATGTGTAAATGGCATGAATTGTTTTCCACTTCTACTATAGCATATATGAGTTATGTCACTCTGTGCAAGATACTTCTCTGCATTTCAGGATGTTGTCTTTAGCACATAAATAGGATAGTAATAATAGTGTATGTGAGCATTTAGCAAAACTGAGCATTTCCTGTTGACTTTCAATCCTCTTCTTACCCAGCTCACTATTTTCAGTACCACGCTTTTCGGACAATGAAATGAGATATCTAGAGAACACATCTAGCCAAGTATCGGGTAAAGATGAGGCACTAAACCACATTGTTTCTATCTTCTTCCTCTGAATTTGTCAGAGATGTAGTACAGAATGTAGTACAGAGAGGGGAGAAACTGCCTGTTTCAAGCCACAGACCCTCTGAGTCAACATGGGTAAATTACTTCCACTTTTTTTGTGTAATATGAAGACAAGTAAGGTTCTCAGTCCATTGCGTTGTTGTAAGGATCAAATTGGTTAACATATAATATGTTTAGAACACACTGTGCTGTGCTGTGCTAAGTTGCTTCAATCGTGTCAGACTCTGCGACCCTGTGGATTGTAGTCTGATGGGTTTCTCAGTCCATGGCATTCTCCAGGCAAACTTACTGGAGTGGGTTGTCATGCCCTCCTCAACGGGATCTTCCCAACGTAGGGATGGAACATAGGTCTCTAACACCTCCTGCATTGGGAATCAGATTCTTTATCACTTTAGCACAATACAAACACCTGATAGTCATTGGCTGCCATCATGATTTTTTCCCCCTCCTTGTATTTTTGTCTATTTTTTTTTTTTGCCAGAATTTTGCCAAGAGAATGCACTGGTCAGAGCAAACACCCTCTTCCAAAAACATAAGAGACGACTCTACACATGGACATCACCAGATGGTCAATACTGAAATCATATTGATTATATTCTTTGCAACCAAAGATGGAGAAGCTCTATACAGTCAGCAAAAACAAGACCAGGAGCTGACTATGGCTCATGTCATGAGCTCCTTATTGCCAACTTCAGGCTTAAATGTAAGAAAGTAGAGAAAACCACTAGCTATTCAGGTATGATCTAATTAAATCCCTTACAATTATACAGTGGAAGTGGCAAATAGATTCAAGGGATTAGATCTGATAGAGTGCCTGAAGAACTATGGGTGGAGGTTCATGACATTGTGCAGGGGGGCAGTGATCAAGACCATCCCCAATAAAAAGAAATGCAAAAAGAAAAAATGGTTGTCTGAGGAGGCCTTACAAATAACTCAGAAAAGAAGAGAAGTGAAAGACAAAGGAGAAAAGGAAAGATATATCCACCTGAATGCACAGTTCCAAAGACTAGCAAGGAGAGATAAGAAAACCTTCTTCTGTAATCAGTGCAAAGAAATAGAGGAAAACAATAGAATGGGGAAAATGAGAGATCTTTTCAAGAGAATTAGAGATACCAAGGGAACAATTCATGCATAGATGGGCTCAATAAAGGACAGGAATGGTATGGAACTAACAGAAAAAGCATATATTAAGAAGAGGTGGCAGAATACATAGAACTGTACAATAAAGATTTTAATGATTCAGATAACCAAGATGATATGATCACTCACCTAGAGCCAGAAATCCTGTAAAGTGAAGTCATAGGAAGCATTGCTATGAACAAAGCTAGTGGAAGCAATGGAAGTCGAGTTGAACTCTTTCAAATCCTAAAAGATGATGCTGTGAAAGTGCTGCACTCAATATGCTAGCACATTTGCAAAACTCAGCAGTGGCCACAGGACTGGAAAAGGTCAGTTTTCATTCCAATCCCAAAGAAAGGCAATGCCAAAGAATGTTCAAACTACCACACTGTTGTACTTATCTCACATGCTAGCAAAGTAATGCTCAAAATTCTCCAAGCAAGGCTTCAACAGTAAGTGAACTGAGAACTTCCAAATGTTCAAGCTGGATTTAGAAAAGGCAGAGGAACCAGAGGTCAAATTGCCAACAGCGTTTGGATCATAGAAAAAACATAAGAGTTCCAGACAAATGTAGCATTTTTTGTGTAGCTTTGTACAACTGACTTTACATCTTTAATTCAAAGAAAGAAAGAAATAACTGTACCCTTTCAAGAGAGTTATCTGTCATTACACGAGAAAAGTGTGTAAAACATGTCATGTATATTCTGTAGCAAAGTAAATCCTCTACAAATATTGTTTCTCTATCTTGCTATTTTAAGCTACATTAACTACATGAAGTTTGAAGTTTCCAGAATACTTTCAATCGATATTCACATTTTAAATGTGTGTTTCATATTTTTAAGGTAACCCACAGTCCCCAGACCTTCATGGGCAATTTGACAGGGTATGCATAGATATGTGTTTAATAAAGTATCTCATTCTATCATTTACTCTAGCATAGGGAAACCTCTAGTTATGAGACCTGAGTGGTCCAAGGATGGAGTGCTCAGTTTGGAGTTGGAAGTCATTGCCCATGTGTCTTGTTTGGCTCTTGATTTTCCAGTGTCTGTTAAAAATTTACTTAACTTTTCTTTCCTTCCCTCCAGCTGTGAATGTTTCATACTTTCCCACAGGAAAATGTATACAGTTAAAGAATATGCACAGATGAAACACATGCTCTTTTCCCGATGAACTTAAATTCTATTCCTTACTTCCACATCACATTGGAGTAGTGTATCCAGAGATGGCAACATACCCTTGAGCACATAATCAGAGTCAAGACTGTAAGAAAAATCTGAGCTACTTTGCTGATCCCTAAAATGACCATGTCGCATGCTTTGCAAATGAATTTTCTTTATTTTCCACATTTCCCACCCACAGCCTGGCAGAGTTCTAATGATTTTTCAAGGGCCAGTTTAAATGTCAGCTATTCTTTGAACACTTTGCCAAAACTCACTGGCTTTGCTCCAAAGATTGAATCTCTCCATCCATCCTTTTTAATTGTACAGCATTTAATTGGTTTGATTAGGATAATATAGGATATTTATCACAGTTCATTATAGTGCAGTAGTTTACATGCTTGTCTCCCTTGCTAGACAGAGTTCTGTGATCACAGAAAGCTTTTTTTACTTAAATCAGAGTCTGGCATACATTAAGTATTCTATAAATTTCACTGAGTTAAAGCAAGATCTTCTTGACTTCCTGACATTTCTCTAATCTATTTTACCTCACAGAAACAAAGACCATTATTAAATGATTATATTACTGGATAAAGATTCAGTTTTTATTTTCTTGATTGATGATAATTTGTAACTTCAGATAATAGTCTGCTGATCTACAATAGGTGTCAAAAATTTCAAATAATAAACTGAAGGTCATGAAACTATTAACATAAAAGAAAATGCTCTTTTTAATGAATAAAAAAAGAGATATTATCAACTTGCCAGATCTATTTTGAGCAGATGTGTGAACATTCACACAAACAGTAAACACATACATATGAGTTTAAAACTCATATACATAATTTCAGTTCAGTTCAGTTCACCTTAGTTACTCAGTCATGTCTGACTCCTTGTGACCCCATGAATCGCAGCACCACAGGCCTCCCTGTCCATCACCAACCGCCAGGGTTCACTCAGACTCATGTCCATCGAGTCAGTGATGCCATCCAGCCACCTCATCCTCTGTTGTCCCCATCTCCTCCTGCACCCAATCCCTCCCAGCATCAGAGTCTTTTCCAGTGAGTCAACTCTTCGCATGAGGTGGCCAAAGTATTGGAGTTTCAGCTTCAGCATCAGTCCTTCCAATGAACACCCAGGACTGATCTCCTTTAGAATGGACTGGTAGGATCTCCTTGCAGTCCAAGGGACTCTCAAGAGTCTTCTCCAACACCACAGTTCAAAAACATCAATTCTTCAGCGCTCAGCTTTCTTCACAGGCCAGCTCTCACATCCATACATGACCAATGGAAAAACCATAGCCTTGACTAGACGGACCTTTGTTGGCACAGTAATGTCTCTGCTTTTGAATATGCTATCTAGGTTGGTCATAACTTTTCTTCCAAGGAGTAAGTAAGTGTCTTGATTTCATGGCTGCAATCACCATCTGCAATGATTTTGGAGCCCAAAAAAATAAAGTCTGACAGTGTTTCCACTGTTTCCCCATCTATTTCCCATGAAGTAATGGGACCAGATGCCTGATCTTAGCTTTCTGAATGTTGAGCTTTAAGCCAACTTTTTCACTCTCCATTTTCACTTTCATCAAGAGGCTTTTTAGTTCCTCTTCACTTTCTGCCGTAAGGGTGGTGTCATCTGCATATCTGAGATTATTGATATTTCTCCTGGCAATCTTGATTCCAGCTTGTGTTTCTTCCAGTCCAGCGTTTCTCATGATGTACTCTGCAGAGAAGTTAAAAAGCAGGGTGACAATGTACAGCCTTGAAGTACTTCTTTTCCTATTTGGAAGCAGTCTGTTATTCCATGTCCTGTTCTAACTGTTGCTTCCTGACCTGAATGTAGGTTTCTCAAGAGGCAGGTCAGGTGGTGTGGTGTTCCGATCTCTTTCAGAATTTTCCACAGTTTATTGTGATCCACACAGTCCAAGGCTTTGGCAGAGTCAATAAAGCAGAAATAGATGTTTTTCTGGAACTCTCTTGCTTTTTCCATGATCCAGTGGATGTTGGCAATTTGATCTCTTGTTCCTCTGCTTTTTCTAAAACCAGCTTGAACATCTGCAAGTTCATGGTTCACATATTGCTGAAGCCTGGCTTGGAGAATTTTGAGCATTACTTTACTAGCATGTGAGATGAGTGCAATTGTGTGGTAGTTTGAGTGTTCTTTGTCATTGCCTTTCTTTGGGATTGGAATGAAAATCGACCTTTTCCAGTCCTGTGGCCACTGCTGAGTTTTGCAAATTTGCTTGCATATTGAGTGCAGCACTTTCACAGCATCATCTTTCAGGATTTGAAATAGCTTAACTGGAATTCCATCACCTCCACTAGCTTTGTTCGTAGTGATGCTTTCTAAGGCCCACTTGACTTCACATTCCAGGATATCTGGTTCTAGGTGAGTGATCACACCATTGTGATTATCTTAGTTATGAAGATCTTTTTTTTACAGTTCTTCTGTGTATTCTTGCCACCTCTTCTTAACATCTTCTGCTTCTGTTAGGTCCATGCCATTTCTGTCCTTATCGAGCCCATCTTTGCATGAAATGTTCCTTGGTATCTCTAATTATCTTGAAGAGATCTCTAGCTTTTCCCATTCTGTTGTTTTCCTCTATACAAAATTTCACATATATATAATTTATAGAATTAGAACAATATAAAAGATAGAAATTTCAAATAAACTTTTACTCATAGCTCATAACTTGCATAGAATGGTAAGCTGACAATCTTTGATTAAAATAATTGAGTCAAATATTATTATTGATATGAAAAATGTGAATAAATCAGTGATTTTATAATATAAAGCTTGCATAACACAAATATCTGTTCTAAAATATATTAATAGCCTGGGCACTTTGCTGATGGCTCAGCAGGTAAAGAATCCTCCTGAAATACAGGAGAGGCTGGTTCAGTCCATGATTCGGGAAGATCCCCTAGAGAAGGAAATGGCAACCCGTTCCAGTATTCTTACCTGGAAAATCTCATGGACAGAGGAGCCTGGTGGGCTACAGTTCATGGGGTTGCAAAGAGTCTGACCTGACCGTGCAACTAAACATTTGTAAGTACACATGGGCACTTAATAGCTGATTGAACTAATTGTTTTAAGTGCATGCATTTAAGTTGTAGCTATTTACATTCAACTAAAACAGCTGACTAAACAGGTAAATCTATTTGCCTCAAAAATCATACCAAATATTTTTCCATTAATTTGCGGAAAACAGGAGACCAACCTTAAGACTAACATTTCGTAATGTTAATTGGAAAAAACAGACATATTTTAGAAAATCAGCTGATTAATGATCTTGGCTGTGCTGTTCTCCAGTTAGTGCTGGGTCACCAATTAATTATTTTCCAGGTGCCCAGGCTTCCCAGATACCAGCATTGGGCTGAGTTCTCTTGATCTTTTCAGCTAAAGCTCCAACTATATTAATGACTTTGACCTTGCTCAGACTTGGACAGCAGTTTTCTCAATTTAAAGAAAAATATCCTTTCTGCTAATTTTTTTTAAATTAATTTTTATTTTTTTAGTTTGTTTTGCTTTACAATACTGTATTCGTTTTGCTACACATCGACATGGATCAGCCACGAGTGTACATGAACTCCCAATCCCGACCCCCACCTCCCCCCTCCCGCCCCACACCCTCTCTCTGGATTATCCCCGTGCATCAGTCCCAAGCATCCTGCATCCTGCATCAAACCTGGACTGGCGATTCGTTTCACTTATGATATCACACATGTTACACTGCCACTCTGCCAACCCATCCCACCCTCTCCCTCTCCNGTTGACTGTATAGAGCTTCTCCATCTTTGGCTGCAAAGAATATAATCAATCTGATTTTGATGTTGACCATCTGGTGACATCCATTTGTCGAGTCTTCTCTTGTGTTGTTGGAAGAGGGTGTTTGCTATGACCAGTGTGTTCCTTTGGCAAAACTCTATTAGTCTTTGCCCTGCTTCATTCCGCATTCCAAGGCCAAATTTGCCCTGTTACTCCAGGTGTTTCTTGACTTCCTTTTTTTGCATTCCAGTCCCCTATAATGAAAACGACATCTTTTTTGGGTGTTAGTTCTAAAAGGTCATGTAGGTCTTCATAGAACCATTCAACTTCAGCTTCTTCAGCATTACTGGTTGGGGCATAGACCTGGATTACTGTGATCTTGAATGATTTGCCTTGGAAACCAACAGAGATCATTCTATCATTTTTCAGATCGCATTCAAGTACTGCATTTCAGACTCTTTTGTTGAATATAATGGCTACTCCATTTCTTCTGAGGGATTCCTGCCTGGAGTAGTAGATATAATGGTCATCTGAGTTAAATTCACCCATTCCAGTCTATTTTAGTTCGCTGATTCCTAGAATGTTGATGTTCACTCTTGCCATCTCCTGTTTGACCACTTCCAATTTGCCTGACTCATGGACCTTACATTCCAGTTTCCTATGCATTATTGCTCTTTACAGTATTGGACCTTGCTTCTATCACCAGTCACATCCACAACTGGGTATTGTTTTTGCTTTGGCTCCATCCCTTCATTCTTTCTGGAGTTATTTCTCCACTGACCTCCAGTAGCATATTGGGCACCTACTGACCTGGGGAATTCCTCTTTCAGTATCATATCTTTTTGCCTCTTCATATTGTTCATCACGTCAAAAAAGTTTCAAGGCTTGGATTGTAACGATAGAACAAACCTATTATTAACTAAATAAATGAAATGATAAGTCTGAATAATTTATTCAAATACAATTTTTGTTTGCTGTTAAATTAATATTTCCTACACTTCATTATTGGAGAAGGAAATGGCAACCCACTCCAGTATTCTTGCCTGGAGAATCCCATGGACGGAGGAGCCTGGTAGGCTACAGTCCACGGGGTCGTAAAGAGTCAGACACGACTGAGCAACTTCACCTTCACCTTACACTTCATTATAAAGTTAAGCTTTTAAAATATTGATACTGTTTTAAAAATTTTTATGATTATTACAGGCACTTTTTTTGAGTTATGCTATACTCTAGTCCTGAATCAATGTAAAGATTATAAATATATAATATAACATGTATGTAATAAGCACACATATGTGTATATGTTACACATCATATAATTTATATATTATAAATAAGTGTATTATATTAATATAATTTATGTATATTTTATATGACAATTAAACATAGGCCCAATTATGGATATTTTAGCCTTAGCTATGATATAAACCATTTTAAAAAAAATGTTCATTACAAAGTAAGTTTGTATTTTTCCTGCTTGTCTCACATTCACCATTGGTGCCCAGAGCTCTGCTTTCTCTATATGTTCACCCTGCATGACCTCTTTTGGACAATTTTTTGATTAATTCATATAAACCAAAACTCCCAACAACTCAAAATTGATGTCAGATTCTGTCTTTTCAGCCAAAGACCATCTGGCAACTTCACAGAGATGTCTCATTAAAAGCTAAAATGAATATGTTTAAATCTGAAGATAGATGATCTTTCTCCCAAAATGTCCACTCTCCCTGCATTTGTCAGGTTTGTGAATTGCCTTGTTTCCACAGTCAGCTAAGCAAAACATTTGGGAAGCTCTGACTTTCCTCCTGTCACCGCCTGATCATCCACCAAAGCCTGAGAATTCTCCACTGTATTCAATTCAGCTTTCCTCATCTGCTCTCCTTTTCCATTGTCCCTACATCCATTATTCTCCTCATGATTTCAGTCTAAATATATAGATGTGATTCTCAATTGCACTTCCCACTTTTATTTTCACACTGAAACAACCTCCAACTTGACCAAAATAATTTCTGTAAAATGCAAACATGCTTTCATGTTTTAACAGCAGTGTATTGTCATAATTGTTAAGTGTTTAATTAGAAGGTAAAGCCTTTTGTAATTTGGTTCGTACCTTCAGCCCACACCTCATTTCCCACCATCAGTCCTTACCTCTCTCCTTTTCTCTCTTCTTATTCCAGAAATAAGACTCATGTAATTGTATACCTCCCAGGCAATACCTAACTGAAATACACTTCTCCCCTTCATCCCACTGCTTCAGCCTGTCTTTCAAAGCACCTTCCACAGTGACTCACCTTGGTCGTCTGTTGGCAGATCTTCACCTCCTAAACAAGTGTGTGGTGTGCTCTGTTACCCACAGACACACATCACACTATCTTTCAGTCGTTGTTTCTCTCTGGATATAATATCCATTTAAGTTAGAATCCATCTTTAATCTTGTATCTCTTTAGCATCTAACATAGTATCTGGCAGAGAAAAAGGGTTTCAGAATAAATGCTGCAATTTAGAGATTGTTCTCCCAACATTTTACAGTAACAACAACAGCAATTACAAAAACTGTTTCACAAAAGCTAGTAATGTGGCTGAGGTTATGCAAATGAACCCGAGAGACTAGTTTAAATTTAATTTTCTCTGTGACTCCAAATCCTTACCTGTGTAAGGTTATAAACAAAATATTAAAGTAATATGTCTGCTTATAACAAACATTCTTTCTACACTTACTAGAAAGTAACTATTTAAAATGTCATACTATTTAGCTATTATTGATTTTGTATTAAGAGAATTTGTTCTCATCTTTAATAAAGTTGCCTGGGTCATACCAGCTGGCTCTTTCACTACCAAACTCACATATACGAAGTCAATAACATTCAGATATCATACATTCCATCTTTTCCCTTTTTATTTGTTTCTCTTACCATCTTTAATACTGAAAACAAAATAAGCAATATTTATGTGTGATCCGTTATGACACATAGTGATTTAATTGACACTGATATTCCAGGCATATGCTACTTATTTAGAACTATTGTGCTAATTACAGGAAATTATAATTATAGGGAATTAAATTATTTTTATAAAATATCATGATTGTGTGCACATTACCATGTGTGTGTGCTGTCGCTTCAGTCATGTCTGACTCTTTGCAACCCCGTGGACTGTAACCTGCCAGGCTCCGCTGTCCATGAGACTGTCCACCCAAGAATATTGGAGTGGGTTGCTATGCCCTCCTTCATAGGACCTTCCCAATCCACGGATCAAACCTGTGGCTCCTGTGACTGCATTGCTGGTGGATTTTTTACCTACTGAGCCACCTGGGAAGCCCCCAAAATATTATGATTACTGAGGGGAAAGCTTCTTGCAGTCACTGTATCAGTGACTATTGACTTCTTTCTTCTAATAGTTTATTTCAGCTCTAAACAACAGTGTCTTGAGGGATAAAATATATATTTTTTATTTATTAAGCTCTGCAATTAAAATGTGTAGACCAAATTCTGCAGTCAGGTAAACTTCTTAGTCAATTTTTCTGGAGTCTTCTGAGACTGCATAGGCTACTTTCTAAACACTGCTTCTATGCTTTATTTAGGCATTTGAGAGTTCTATCTTTACCTATTTAAAAATGCTCTAAATCTACACTCTGGCTGACTTATTTTGTGGTGCTACTGGCTTAAGTATATTCGTTTGTTTACCATTTCTCTTTCAGTAAAGATTTAGCATTGATGTGGTTGTTAGTACAACTTTTCTAATTTCATTAATTAAAAAGAAAAAACATCATCACCATTGCTTTGATTAACAGTTATAAAAATAGATAAATCACTTTCTGAGGCATTTTAAAAGATTTTATGGAATACAATAGGTGTATTTTTATCATTTGACTACATCTAGAAGCAGAAAATACTTTTAAATAAAAATATTAATTATGTATATCATAGTAGCTGAGAAACATTGTTTAAAGAGTATGGCAAAGAAAATATTTTCATATGCCAACTTCAAAGCTAAGTCTAAATCTGCTCAAACAGATTCAAGAAATATGTGGATTGCATTTTTTTCTGTTAGCTTGGACTGATGAAAAATTTAATGCATAGTGAGAATACAATATTGGTAGAGAAATTAGAGGAAAAAGGAAGTGAATGTGTTAAAAAAAAAAAAAGAGGGAATTTAAACTTAGAGTGAGTGCTTTGTAGTTTATGGATAGAGATTACCTCTAAAGTATTCAAAAAGAATCAGGAACCCCTTGATGATGTGTCACAAAGTTATTTTTTTCTCCCAGCTTGGTTATAATGGACATATAACACTGTGTAAGTTTAAGATATACACATAACAATTTGACATATGTCATGGCATCTGGTCTCATCACTTCATGGCAAAATTATGGGGAAACAATGGGAACAGTGAGCGACTTTATTTTATTGGGCTCCAAAATAAAAAAAAAAAAAGAGGGAATTTAAACTTAGAGTGAGTGCTTTGTAGTTTATGGATAGAGATTACCTCTAAAGTATTCAAAAAGAATCAGGAACCCCTTGATGATGTGTCACAAAGTTATTTTTTTCTCCCAGCTTGGTTATAATGGACATATAACACTGTGTAAGTTTAAGATATACACATAACAATTTGACATATGTCATGGCATCTGGTCTCATCACTTCATGGCAAAATTATGGGGAAACAATGGGAACAGTGAGCGACTTTATTTTATTGGGCTCCAAAATCACTGCAGATGGTGACTGCAGCCATGAAATTAAAAGATGCTTGCTCCTTGGAAAAAAAAGCTATGAGTAACCTAGACAGCATATTAAAAAGCAGAGACATTATTTGGCCAACAAAGGTACATCTAGTCAAACCTATGGTTTTTCCAGTAGTCATGTATGGATGTGAGAGTTGGACTATAAAGAAAGCCGAGTACCAAAGAATTGATGCTTTTGAACTGTAGTGTTGGAGAAAACTGTTGAGGGTCCCTTGGGCTGCAAAGAGATCCAAACAGTCAATCCTCCGTTCCGTTCTGTTCAGTCGCTCAGTCGTGTCCCACTCTTTGCGATCCCATGAATCACAGCATNTTTTAAATGACTGTTTTCTTGATATTTTTAACATTCCATGACTTTTTACCAAATGTGAGCTATTGGTTCATTCTTCTTTTGTATGTCTACTCTTCCTTCTTCAGGGTTTTTGTTTGTTTATGGACTTCTCCTGCATTAAATACTGTCCCTTTCCATTTTCTTACTTTCTATCATTTCCTCATTCTTTTTTTTTTTCTTCATTCCATACTGCCCCTTTCTAAGAAGAGTGGCTTCTCCTGTCTTCCACTGATTTGCCATAGATCCTTTATTAGTTTTGTGAGATGATGGGGATTGATTAGGCAAACAGATACATGAGTTCCAGTCTGTACATACTGTGTTGAAAACATCCATTAACTTAGGGTCACTGCACATATTCCAAGTTCAAGAGGCCATTACTGTACAACTGATAAATTTCCCAAGCTTTAAGAGATAAAAGAACATTCCAGATTTCATGAGTGTAGTTTCTTCCTGCGTTATCTGTCAAAGACTGTATAAATTCCACTGTCATTCACAGGTCACCTATGACCTTGGATTGCGCTCTTTCACTACCCTTGATCGTATTACTCAAGTGTTCTCAGTTATACAAATATTTTACACAATTTTTTTCTGGCTATTTTCCCAACTATAATAAAAGTTTTTATTCTTTTGCACTTTCGGTCACACAGTTAATAACTCTGTGAACTGCAATACCTATTAAGTGTTTATAGAAGGATATTATATCAAGAAAATTTCATGTGTATCTTCAATTCAAAATTCTTTGTGAATGACACAAAAAGCTATTTTCCTAACATGATTCTGAAAGATTTTTTCATAAAACATCAACATAATCAGTAAAAGTTCAGCATCTTTCTTTTCCAAATTTTAAACTATATTTCTGTTTACAGGTTGAATATAGTTTGGGAACTTACATCTTTAATGCATGTACAGGTGTCATGTAATTACTACAACAGATGCAGTTTTGACTAATGGGTACATTTTCTATAGGCTTTTCATTACATTTTAAATTCCTATGTCATATTTGTGTATGTTACTATGACATTTTAGTCTGAAAAAGAAGAGATAGCCCAATGAAGGATGATTGACATTATTTATCCTAGAGGAAGTCCCATTTTGTTTCAGTCATGGTTTCATTTCTTATCTTAATTCCTTTTTCACTAAGGCATTGTATGGAAAACAGCATTGCCTTTCATTGGTTAGATGGTCTTTGAAAACTTTTAGTTCCAATATTTTAGAAATAACAATTTTTTAAAAGAAGTAAAGCTCGTAGGATTTCAAATTATTCTACTCTTTTCTCTCTGATACTATGTTTGCATTTTTAATGAATCGGTTTTTCTTTCGTCTATTTTTCAGATAAATATAAACAGGAAAAAGGTAAATGCCATTAATATATTTCACTTCATATATGTTTTTCTGCTTATTTTTTTAATTCCTTTTTCACTAAGGCATTGTATGGAAAACAGCATTGCCTTTCATTGGTTAGATGGTCTTTGAAAACTTTTAGTTCCAATATTTTAGAAATAACAATTTTTTTAAAGAAGTAAAGCTCGTAGGATTTCAAATTATTCTACTCTTTTCTCTCTGATACTGTGTTTGCATTTTTAATGAATCGGTTTTTCTTTCGTCTATTTTTCAGATAAATATAAACAGGAAAAAGGTAAACGCCATTAATATATTTCACTTCATGCCTAGGCATTGTTTTTCTGCTTATTTTACCTTTGTCTTCAACTTCAATAATTATCTTCCTCAGTGCCAATGTACATATAGTTTTACATGTTCATGCTTTTTATTATTTTATTTTTTCAAATAAAATTACTCTCTTCACCTGTAATTCAGATACAGTATTTGAAAGGTAATGCTTCTTCATCATTTCTTACATATCTGTTTCATTATTACTGATTTTTCCTGTTACTGCAAACTCTGCATGTATTTTCTTTCTGCTGAGTAAATTTTGGTAAAATTTGTCTGTAATATTTTGGTATTTTTTAAAGTTTCTGATCTGAACTTTATGTCTTTTGATTTATAACCCCCTTCACTGTCATTTGACATCTTATTTCCATTTCTTTCATCTGACTTTTTTTAAGATAAGTTGCATTTAGGTATGAGTTAAAATGAAAAACATAAAATAAGATGATGCTTTAATTGGTTGAAAAAATGTTGTGAATAGAGGCATCCATGAACTTAACACTGCAATTATGATAACTGACATATAATTAATAGCAAAGAACTTATAAGCACTAAAAACTTCTGTAAACATCCATATAATTTCAAAAGGATCAAGAAAAATTGTATAAGATAATGATCAGAACAAAAATTCCAGCTTGTTTTCAATTCAGAAAATTCATTCATTTCCTCCTTCTTCATCTTTTGAAGAGTATTCTTGGCACAAAAGGAAGCTTTCAGCCAAGTGTATGTGTGTCTATGTGTGCATGTGTGTGCATGCATGCATGTATTCATGCATATGCATGCGTCCACATGAGTCATTATAGGTTTAATATTAAACACATGCTTTCAATAAATGTGCATTTTATTCATATTTCTTTTCCTTAAAATTTACAGTGATCTTTCCATTTTTTTTTCAGAAGAACTTCAGAAAATATCAGGTAAATTTTCCCTAACATCCACGTCTTCTTAAAACACTTTTAAATAACTGCTTTCTTGATATTTTTCTATTCCATGGCTTTTTATAAATATGTCATCTTTTGGCTCACCCTGGATGTCTCCTGTTCCCACATGAATTTTGCATTATAAACTTTGTTCATATTAAGTGCTCTTCATTTTGTTTCCCTACCTTCATTCTTCCTATTCCTTCTTTTTTAATTTCACATCTGATCTTCCCCATATGCACTGGCCTGTTCTGTTTCTAGAAACTTGCAAAAGTTTCTCTATGAAATTTATGCAATGTAGGAGCTAAGACTATAGGCACATGGTTTCTACATTATGTATGTATTTCTTGAAAATACCCAAAATTTGGATGTCTGTATTCTAAATCTGAAGGCCTATTACCATGAAATTGATACTTTCTCATACTTTAGGAGATGAGAGGAAGTCTCCAAACTTGCTGATTAAAGTTTCTTTCTATGTTGTTCTTTCAACTACTGTCTGAATTCAGATATAATTCATTGGTCAAAATTTATTCTTCCACTAATATCGAACATATTACCCCAGAGTTTCCAGGTATATATTATTTTACTTAAGTTTTCTTGGATTTTTAAACTTTTCAACCATAAAATTTTTTCTTCAGCTTTTTCATTTTTATTATCAGATCAACAAACTACAATTCCTTTCAAATGCTTGTAGGAGGATTTTAATTTTAAGGAAAATTCAAATATAATATATCTCTCAATTTTGAATTTTGTGTGTGAATCACATATGAAAAATAATTCCTGAAATATTTCCAAAAGACTTTTTAGTGAAACACTAATGTAATTATCATGTTTTATAACCTCTTTTTCTAATGACATTCAAATATATTTTTGTTTTTATAGGGAATTGAATTTAAGATTATGACTCTTTAATGCATATAGTAGTTTTCATACACTAAAAGATAAACTGAGGCATAATATCATTTTTAAGGGTTTACCTGAGTAAACATCGATTCAAATTGGCAGCACCAAACTGAAAGTGGTTAAGTGTGCTCTACCAAAAGAAACTAGGGGCAAGCTCTTTATAGAGAAAATGATGCAGAAGCAAAGCAATTATTTTATTTGTCATAGCTTAAACTGTTGCCTTATTTATAAAAGCTTATTTGACTGTTTGTGATTGGCTGTTGTTAAGTTCTATTTTCTTGGATTGAAGGGCATTAACTCTGGTTTCAGCTCAGTTCAGTCACTTAGTCATGTCTGACTCTTTGTGACCGCATAAACTACAGCACAAAAGGTTTCCCTGTCCATCGCCAACTCCCAGAGCTTGCTCAAACTCATATCCATCAAGTCAGTGATGCCAACCATCTCATCATCTGTCATCCCCTTCTGTCATCAATCTTGCCCAGCATCAGGGTCTTTTCTAATGAGTCATCTCTTCTCATAAGGTGGCAAAAGTATTTGAGCTTCAGCATCAGTCCTTCCAATGAATATTCAGGACTGATTTCCTTTAGGTTTGACTTGTTGGATCTCCTTGCAGTCCAAGGGACTCTCAAGAGTCTTCTCCAACACCACAGTTCAAAAGCATCATTTCTTCAGTGCTCAGCTTTCTTTATGGTCCAACTCTCACATCCACACATGACTACTGGAAGTACCATAACATGGACTAAATGGACTTTTGTAGGCAAAGTAATGTCTCTGCTTTTTAAGATGCTCTCTAGGTTGGTCATAGCTTTTCCTCCAAGAAGCATGTGTCTTTTAATTTCTTGGCTGCAGTTGCCATCTGCAGGGATTTTGGAGCCCAAGAAAATAAAGTCACTGTTTCCCCATCTATTTGCCATGAAGTGATGGGACTGAATGCCATGATCTTCTTTTTTTGACAGCTAAGTTTTAAGCTAGTTTTTTCAATCTCCTCTTTTACTTTCATCAAGAGGCTCTTTAGTTCCTCTTCAATTTGTACCATAAGAGTAGTGTCATCTGCATATCTGAGGTTATTGATATTTCTCCCAGCAATCTTGATCCCAGCTTGTGCTTTATCCAGCCCAGCATTTTGCATGATGTACTCTGAATATAAGTTAAAGAGGCAGGGTGACAATATACAGGCTTGATGAACTCCTTTCCCAATTTGGAACCAGTCCGTTGTTCCATTCCAGTTCTAACTGTTGCTTCTTGCCCTGCATACAGATTTCTCAGGAGGTAGATAACGTGGTCTGGTATTCCAATCTCGAAGAATTTTCCACAGTTTGTTGTTATCCACACAGTCAAAATCTTTGGCGTAGTCAGTGAAGCAGAAGTAGATGCTTTCTGGAATTCTCTTGCTTTCTCTATGATCCAGTGGATGATGGCAATTTGATCTCTGGTTTCTCTGCCTTTTCTGAAACCAGCTTGAACATCCGGATGTTCTTAGTTCACATATTGGTAAAGCCTCGCTTGGAGAATTTTGAGAATTACTTTGTTAGTGTGTGAGATGAGTGCAATTGTGTGGTAGTTTGAACATTCTTCGGCATTGCCTTTCATTGGGATTGGAATGAAAACTGACCTTTTCCAGTCATGTGGCCCCTGCTGAGTTTTCAAATTTGCTGGCATATTGAGTGCAGCGCTTTAACAGCACTGTCTTTTAGGATTTGAAATAGCTCAGCTGCAATTCCATCACCTCCACTAGCTTTGTTCATAGTGATGCTTCCTTGACTTCACACCCCAAGATGTCTGGCTCTAGGTGAGTGATCACACCATCACGGTTGTCTAGGTCATTAAGATCTTTTTTGTATAATTCTGTGTATTCTTGCCACCTCTCCTTAATCTCCTCTGCTTCTGTTATTTCCATATCATTTCTAGCTTAAGTTTTGCTTGTATAAGCTATCAAAACATTAAAGCCATTTCACTCTAATGATCTGTGTTTAAATATTTAACACATATGACTACTGCTGCAGATACAGTTTTGGATAGATGAGTGCTTTTACCATGCAATTCCCTATCATTTTTTGAGCACCTGTCTAGTGTGTATGTGCATATTTGTATTTCTTTCTTGTTCCTACATCTGGAACAAATACCTCTGCTGCCTCATCTTATCTGAAGTTCTGTTTCTGTCTTTGTGTATGTTAGAGTTGGACACAACTGAGCAACTAACACAGACACATGCAGAGGTTAGCGACATTCCTCAACTTTGGAGAAGTAACCCTCTGTAGGGGATGTCTTAGGTGTCCCAGTAGTGCACTCCCCTCGCACCACTCAAGGGTCGGGGGTCAGCTGGTCCCAGGGTCGGATCTGATCTGTTGTTTTTTTTTGTTTGTTTGTTTGTTTTAATTTAGTAATTAATGGGAGAAATTGCTTTACAAGGTTTTGTTTCTTTCTGCCATACAGCAATGCTAATAAGCCATAACTATACACTGCAGATGGTGACTGCAGCCATGAAATTAAAAGATGCTTACTCCTTGGAAGCAAAGTTATGACCAACCTAGATAGCATATTAAAAAGCAGAGACATTACTTTGCTGACTAAAGTCCATCTAGTCAAGGCTATGGTTTTTCCAGTAGTCATGTATGGATGTGAGAGTTGGACTGTGAAGAAGGCTGAGCGCTGAAGAATTGATGCTTTTGAACTGTGGTGTTGGAGAAGACTCTTGAGAGTCCCTTGGACTGCAAGGACATCCAACCAGTCCATTCTGAAGGAGATCAGCCCTGAGATTTTTTTGGAGGGAATGATGCTAAAGCTGAAACTCCAGTACTTCGGCCACCTTATGCGAAGATTGACTCATTGGAAAAGACTCTGGTGGTGGGAGGGATTGGGGGCAGGAGGAGAAGGGGACGACAGAAGATGAGATGGCTGGATGGCATCACTGACTCGATGGACGTGAGTCTGAGTGAACTCGGGAGTTGGTGATGGACAGGGAGGCCTGACGTGCTGCAATTCATGGGGTCGCAAAGAGTCGGGCATGACTGAGCGACTGAACTGAACTGAACTGAACTGATACATATATCACCTACCTCTTGAGCCTCCCGCCCCTCCCCTATCTCATCCCTCTAGGTCATCACAGAGTGCCAGGCTGGGCTCCCTGTTTGCACAGCAACTTCTCACCAGCTATCTATTTCACATATTTGTTGTTCAGTCACTCAGTTGTGTCCAACTCTTTGCAACTCCATGAATGGCAGACTCGTCAGGCTTCTCTGTCCTTCACTATCTCCCAGAGTTTGCTCAACCTTATGTCCATTAAGTTGATGATGCCATCCAACCATCTCATCTTCTGTTGCCCCCTTCTCTTCTGCCCTCAAACTTTCCCAGCATCAGGGTCCTTTCCCAGAGTCGGCTCTTCACATGGTAGTTTATATAACAGCAGGCTCAGTTCCACTGACTGCGGGATTGTGGTTTTCTTGCTTCTGGCATGCTCCCTGGTAGATGAGTCTGGTCTAGAGGTTTGTGCTTTCTGGAAGGAGGGGCCAATGCCTGACCACTGATGAATGGAGCTAGGTCCTGGCCCTCTAGTGGGCAAGGCCATGTCAAGGGGTATGTCTAGAGGTAGCTGTGGGCTAAGAAATCTTTGGACAGCCTGTCTGCTGATTGGTGGGGCTGTATATCCCCCAGTTGGTTGTTTGGCCTGAAGTATCCCAGCACTGGCTCCTACCAACTGTTGGGTGGGGCCAGAACTTGGTGTTAATGACCTAAGCAAGATGTCAGCCTCCAGTGAGAGTTCATGCAGATGAATACTACCCGATGAATACTACCCAATATATACACCACTGAGTCTATTCCCCAGAGTAAGCTACAGCTTTGTCCCCTTTTGTTCCCAGGAGAACTTCTAAGACCAGCAGGTAAGTCTGCCCCAGGCTCCTATGAAGTTACTATGCCCTCAGTACTGGTACATTTGAGATTTTGTGTGCACCTTTTAAGAATGAAGCCCTTTTCCCTCAGTCCTGTGGAGCCCCTGCAATTTAAGCCCACTGGCCTTCAAAGTCAAATAATTTGGGGGCTCCTCTTCCTGATACCAGGTTGCAGAGACATGAGATTCAGAACTCTCACACTTGTGGGAAAACCTGTGCAATACAACAATTCTTTAGTTTTGGGGGTCACTCACTCAGGGGATTTTGGACTTGATTATATCTCAAGTGTGCCCCTCCTACCATCTCATTGTGATTTCTTCTTTGTGTTTTAGTTATAGAAAATCTGTTTGGTAAATCCCAGTCCCTTTTATTGATGGTTGTTTAGCAGATAGCTGTGGTTTTCATGTGCTCATGAGAGGAGAGGAGTTCAAGGTTTTTCTACTCCACCATCTTGTAAGCAGTCTTTCTGCATTTTTTTCTTAAAAAGGTGACAGTTCAATTGAAGATGAATGATTGATATGATTTATACCAGACAAATCTTATGATATCTCCTCTTGGGTTTTGTTTCCTGTCTTAGTACCTTCCTTTCTGTAAGGGATGGGGGTCATGTAAAACACTACTGCCTTTTTTTTGCCTTTGAAATGGCCTTTGAACCCTGTAGTTTCAACTTGTCAGAGATGTGAGTCATTTTGAAAACTATGGATGTGTTTCAAATTTTTGTCCTTTTACTTCCTGATATAGTGACTTTCTTTTAAATTAATTAGTTCTTTCTTTTTTTATTTTCTGCTAAGTGTGAACAATGAAAAGGTTAATCCTATTTATGTAGTTTACTCTGTTATCTAGTCACTATGTCACCTCTTGTTGTTGTTCAGATGCTGTCATGTCCGATTCCTTGTGACTTCACGAACTATAGCATGCCAGTCTCCCCTATCTTCCACTATCACCTTGAGTTTGCTCAAATCATGTGCATTGAGCAATGATGCTATCTAACCATCTCATCCTCTGTCATCCCCTTCTCCTTTTGCCTTCAACCTTCCCCAGCATCAGGGTCTTTTCCAATGAGTCAGCTCTTTGCATCAGGCGACGAAGTATTGGAGCGTCAGCTTCAGCATCAGTCCTTCCAATGAATATTCAGGATTGATTTCCTTTGGGATTGACTGGTTTGATCTCCTTGTACTTATTTCTTCAACTATCAAAGAACATTTTCTGCAATTCTAATCTACATATGCTTTAAATGATTTTTTCTAATGATCCTATGATTCTAACTGAAGTTTCCCATCTTCATTTGTTATTCAGTTTTCACCATTATCATTTTCATAATTTATCCTGCCATTCCAATCTGTGTACACAGATCTTTTTGTAAAATAAATTTTTATTAATAATATACTTTAGAATTTTATGGTATTTTTTAGAAAACTGTTGTGCTACCTTTATCCAAGATAAGCTCAGGTAATATTATTAGAACCCACTTCACCTGCCTTTTAATATTTTATTTCCCTTCCTTTCATTTCACTGTATAGAAATTTTAATATTTTCTTCACTGTAATTGTATAACAATATCCTCATTTTTCCCATGAGGAAAATTGGATTAGAAGGAATAAAAATTCAAGAAGGTTATAACTTGAGAGACATGAATGAGTATTAATAGATGGTTAAGTCTAGAGAATACAAGAATGCTGGAAAAAGGAGGAAGCAGTGGAATTAACACCACCAAAGAGGTTTCTTCAAAGAATGTAGGAAAAGCACACATGTACTTTTATGTCATAATTGTTGTTTAGTCTCTAAGTCGTGTCCAACTCTTTTGCAACCCCATGGATTGTAGCCCATCAGGCTCTTCTGTTCATAGAATTCTCCAGAGAAGAATACTGGATAGGGTTGCCATTTTCTTCTTCAGGGAGAGAATCTTCTGCAGCAGATTTTTCAAGAAGGTTATAACTTGAGAGACATGAATGAGTATTAATAGATGGTTAAGTCTAGAGAATACAAAAATGCTGGAAAAAGGAGGAAGCAGTGGAATTAACACCACCAAAGAGGTTTCTTCAAAGAATGTAGGAAAAGCACACATGTACTTTTATGTCATAATTGTTGTTTAGTCTCTAAGTCATGTCCAACTCTTTTGCAACCCCATGGATTGTAGCCCATCAGGCTCTTCTGTTCATAGAATTCTCCAGGGAAGAATACTGGATAGGGTTGCCATTTTCTTCTTCAGGGAGAGAATCTTCTGCAGCAGATTCTTACTACTAAGCCACCAGGGAAGCCCCTTACTTTTATGTAAATATTATATAAAAGCTTAAAATTTATAACATGCAAGAATGCCCAAGATACTTTTTACAATACATGAATTCTAGACAAGAGCTTATCTCTTAAAATGTATATGTAAGTTTTTTAAAAGACTTTAATAAATCTTGAAAGTGAAGTGAAAGTTCTGTTCACTCAGTCATGTCTCACTCTTTACGATCCCATGGACTGTAGCCCTTTAGGCTTCTCTGTCCATGGAATTCTCCAGGAAACAATACTGGAATGGGTAGCCATTCCCATCTCCAGGGAATCTTCCCCACCCAGGGATCAAACCTGGGTCTCCTTCATTGCATGCAATTATTTATCATCTGAGCCACCAGGGAAATCCCATAAAGCCTAGAGTTGCATTATAGGAATAAGATTAAGAAGAAACTGCTTAAAGAATGATCTTCTAACATTTTTCTCATGTAATACTTGCATTACTTTATCTCCATTAACTCACATTTTATTATAAGTCCCTTCAAATACATGAACCTAAAATAAACATTAATTTATTTCATTAATTTTCTGCTTCCTTATAAAATATTTATGTGCTGATAAATGGTGTACTTATATGTAAGTTAATAGAAATGGAAGTTTCATTACAGTCCTACTTCAATTCTTTGAACTTCTTCTGAGGTACATGATAAAACTGAGAGTGTGTGTTTATCAAATCTAATTTTAAAAGTTATCTCAACTGACAATTCAATTAAATTTCATTGCACCATTATTCAATGTAAATAGAAACCATCAGTCTTCAGAAAATATTGTCAGTTCAGTTCAGTCTCTTAGTTGTATCGGACTTCGTGGCCACACGGACTGCAGCACGCCAGGCTTCCCTGTCCATCACCATCTCCCAGAGCTTGCTCAAACTCATGTCCATCACGTCAGTGATACCATCTGGTACATGATAAAACTGAGAGTGTGTGTTTATCAAATCTAATTTTAAAAGTTATCTCAACTGACAATTCAATTAAATTTCATTGCACCATTATTCAATGTAAATAGAAACCATCAGTCTTCAGAAAATATTGTCAGTTCAGTTCAGTCTTTCAGTTGTATCGGACTTCGTGGCCACACAGACTGCAGCACGCCAGGCTTCCCTGTCCGTCACCATCTCCCAGAGCTTGCTCAAACTCATGTCCATCAAGTCAGTGATACCATCCAACCATCTCATCCTCTGTCATCTCCTTCTCCTCCCATCTTCAATTTACCCACCTTCAGGGTCTTTTCCAAAGAGCCAGTTCTTCCCATCAGGTGGCCAAAGTATTGGAGTTTCAGCCTCAGCATCAGTCCTTCCAATGAATATTCAGGACTGATTTCCTTTAGGATGGACTGGTTTGATCTCCTTGCAGTCCATGGGACTCTCAAGAGTCTTCTCCAGCACCACATTTGAAAAGCATCAATTCTTCGGCACTCAGCTTTCTTTATAGTCCAACTCTCACATCCATACATGACTACTGGAAAAACCATAGCTTCGACTAGTTGTACCTTTGTTAGCAAATTAATGTCTCTGCTTTTTAACATGCTATCTAGGTTGGTCATAGCTTTTCTTCCAAGGAGCAAGCAAGCAGCTTTTAATTTCATGGCTGCAGTCACCAAAGATTGTACTTAGACACTGTAGTCATTTGCTTTCTTAATGGCTATGACATCTTCTAAAAATATTTTTTCAGGACTTAGTGTTTGTTGACTACAATTCACACAAATTGTTTCACTTAAAGACAACTGGTTTAATATGACATAGAAAGACTTGCAAAATTCAAAATCAGTTTCAACATACTACTATGAACATAACATTTGTTATGGAATTATTTTATAATTTTATTAAATATGTATTTTGTCCAGATCTTCAATTATGAATATCCTTAATACTGTTCATAAAATATATATGTATGGGATAAAATCCTAGTTAGTTTTTCTGCCCTAATCATTATCATTCTTCTTTATTTATTCAACTGGGGAAATTCACTTCCTTTTCTCAGTTTTTGAAGGTAGAACTATGCTTCCTTGGCTTTTTTTTTTTTTTTTTTTTCAGGAGTTTTTGTTTATTTGTTTTTTTCTAATCATATTCATCTTTCCAGTTTACTATGCAATGGAAATTTTCTACTCATTTTCATTTTCTATATTGGTTTCTCTTGATATTTACATGAGATTTTCATTTTATTTTTCAGAAGATCTTCAGAAAGAAATTGGTAACTCTTTTCTGACATTCTTTTTTGTTGATATATTTCTTTGAAAAAAAAATTTCCTGTCAAATCCTGTCTCATTCTTATTCACACCTATCTTGCCTTTTTCTTCTTGTGGATTTCAAATTACCCTATCTGTTGTCTTTTTAGCTTCCTGAACTCATTCCATGTTAAGTTCCCTTTTCATTCACTCAGCTTTTGTTCACTTTCTTTCCTTTCTATGCTTTAGTTTTAGGCTTCTTCTATTAATATAGTCCAAGTAATTACTGGAATTTCATAGTAATTCATTTTACAGTAGTTAGTTTTACAGTTGGTGAGATAAATGAAATTAAGCTAAGAATGATGACAGAAAATTTCTTTTAATTTGGGTTCTTCAACATGTGCTCTGATATGGAGTGCCCATTGTTTTATGCATGATACTGTGCTTGTTTTTATGGGAAAGTTAAAACTCCAAAGTTGCTGAGTGAGATAAATTCATTTTTTTTGTTTGACCTGTATGTTATGCTATATATATTGATGTCAAGTTAATCTTGAGACTTGCTGGTTCATTTCTCTTGACTATATTATCAAGTGATTTAAGGTGTACCAATATTTTTTGCATGACTTTGCCTGATTTTTTTCCCAACCATGATTATTGTTGTTCTTCTGTTTTTATTTTCACCTTTTCAATCATTAATACTTCAAGGTCTTTAAACATACATTTCTTTTCACTCAAATAAACTTCTTTTTTTTGTAAACCTAAAATTTTAAGTTATTTTCCAAGTTATTCCTATACTATTTTGGTACTATATCATAAGAATTACTAAACTCTCATATCCCTATATATCAAATTATATTCTTCAAATTGTAGGAAGGTTTTCAGATATAGTAGGATTCAGAGATTTCTTTAGTTGCCTTTAAAATGGGTGTTACCTGATCAGGTTTCAGACACTACTGGCATTGGCACATGTATGTGCAGATGTGTGACTTTACTTGAACCTTTTTTATGATGTTAAGAAAACATTTGTTTTTTTTAATTAATTAGTTAACATTATATATGTGTATATATACTTGTTTGTTTTCTCTCAGATAGGAGGAAAGCTCAGTTCAAATTAGGTGAGTAAAGCTTATTTCCCAAAAACTTTTATTCTTCTAAATCTCAGATTCTTCCACTGTAGAAATTGAATAGGATTTAGAAATGCAAAAAAAAATAAAGCTTATAGTAGGCAAAAAGCATTTGAAATGTTATCTTCCTAAATTCTAGTAATTTCAATAAATTATTTTTGAACAACAAACCACCAGTGATTCAGCATGTTCTTTCTTCTCTCTCTTTCCTTCCAAATTTATTTCACGTCCTCTCCTTCCCACTTCTCCTTCATTCCTCCCACTTTTTATTGCTTCTATGTTTCTATCTACTCTCCACCTGATCATTCTTATCATTGTGTTTTCTAAAAACGAATTATGAGAATATAGGATAAAAAGAGGAAGTCCAAAGAATTCAGAAGAAAATATATGACAAAGACAAGGAGGAATGAAGAAGACAATGAGAAAAAAAAATGGAAGAAAAAAACAGTAAAGTTTCCTATTTTGGTTTTTGCAGGCTGGAGGGAGTCAACATTATACCCTGGTGAGTGACATGGTTTCTGATAAAGACTGTCCTATTATATTATAGGACAAATATATATTAAATATTTTTAAAAAATATTTTTTAATATNCAGTCCTGTGGCCACTGCTGAGTTTTCCAAATTTGCTGGCAAATTGAGTGCAGCACTTTCACAACATCATCTTTCAGGATTTGAAACAGCTCAACTGGAATTCCATCACCTCCACTAGCTTTGTTCGTAGTGATGCTTTCTAAGGCCCACTTGACCTCACATTCCAGGATGTCTGGCTCTAGATTAGTCAACACATCATCAAGATTATCTGGGTCATGAAGATATTTTTTGTACAGTTCTTCCGTGTATTCTTGCCACCTCTTCTTAATATCTTCTGCTTCTGTTAGGTCCAGACTATTTCTGTCCTTTATCGAGCCCATCTTTGCATGAAATGTTCCCTTGGTATCTCTAATTTTCTTGAAGAGATCTCTAGTCTTTCCCATTCTGTTCGTTTCCTCTATTTCTTTGCATTGATTGCTGAAGAAGGCTTTCTTATCTCTCCTTGCTATTCTTTGGAAATATAAGTGAAATAAAAGCAGATTAATGTGTGATTCCTATGATTTACATTAAAGTGACAACTCAGCCATATTCTAGATATAAGGAGAACATGATGTTGAAGCTGAATCTTAAAGCACTAGTAGAAGTTAATCAGAGTTTTATAAAGAATGTGAAATGGAATACATGTTTTATTTCTATTAACATATGTATGTGCAGAGGTGGAGGGAAAAGACAGATTCTTATGTAGGCATTGATTTTACTGTAGTAATCTGAATGATCACATATTTCCTGTTGAATAGACTTGCTTTTCTATCTATATTTACTTGCCAAGGGATCACATCCTGCCTTGTGATTTTAAATACCACCATCTGCTGATAACACTCCAAGTTATCCCTTTAGCCTGAACTTTTTCCTTGAATTTCAGGCTAGTGTATATCCAACTGCTTACTCAACATCTTGATTTAGAAGTCTAATATGCTCCAAAATAAGTTCTGTGATTCTCTTGCAAGCCATTACTTACTGAGAATTCCTCACAGATAGCTGCTAAAGTAAAAACTTTAAAACCAGCATAAATCCTTTCTCCTTCAATCCAGGTCTTCTCAAAGAATCTCACTCAAATTTTACCATCTCTTCTGCAAGTATTACAGTTCACTATAAATGTTGAATGAATCCAATCCTAATAGGTATCTTTGTGTCTACTATTGTCCCTTCCAATCTATTCTCCTTACAGAAGCCAGATAAAAATAAGTTTCTGTGTCATATCTTTGCTCAAAATGCTTGAAAACTCTTTCCTATTATCTAGAATAAAAGCCACAGCTCTTACTATAACCATGTGGCCCTCTTGGTCTTATGTTACTTCTCTGCCCTAATTGCCAGCTTCTCATCCCAGCTTTACTCAGGCCTACCCACATGGTCCTCACTTTTCCTCAAACACTGCAGGCACATTCATGCCCCAGGATCTTTGCACACACCATCATTTCTACTGGTGATACACTACCTCAGATATCAAGTCTCACTCTGTTGCTTCCTTCAAGTCACAATTAAAATTTTACCTTCTCAGTGACAGATTCCTGTCCACTGAGGATTTCACTATCCCACATCACCTAAAATATATTTATATGTTTTACTTATGTCTTCTTTTTGCTTTTTTTTGCAGGGAATGTTATTGCTGTTTTTGCTACCACACACTAGAATGTAATATCTATAGGAACAACATTCATTTTTATTAATAATTGATTATCTCAAGTTCATACAAACCAACTCCAACACACCATTCCTTGTGGACATCTGTGATGAAAGTATTAGAAATTCCATATTGAAAATCTCTTAGAATAAACAGATTTTTTTATCTCTCTCAAATTGCAGATACTCTTGGGCTGAGAAACATACAAGTTAAATGAATTATTAATGCATTAGCATAAAATCATTAATTGCTTATTTTGCTTCCATGATAAATTCATTTTAAAAAACACAAAAAATGGAATTTGGAAGATGCGGAGAAGAAAGGATAAGTTTGAAAAGTTATCTTTCAAATAACCTAATATCTACGTCAAATACATGGGAAGCTGGGGACAGGGGCAGGGGAGGCCTTGGCTGCTGTGTTATGTCTGATCATTTCACCTCTGTGATTCCAAAGCAGCTGAGAGAGTAAGAGAGCAAGGTGCTGAACTGAAGGAGAAGTACTTGTTTAGTTTTCAGGGAAGAACCCTCAATGAAAACAGGAGGATTCAAATAAATGGAATTTACTTCGTCAGTAAACTGGGAATCAGACCTACCTTGTAGATTGCTATATTGAAACTATATTGAAAATCTGAATTACATAGTATTTTTAAACAACTAGTTTCATATATAGCAAATAGTAATAACTACTGTAAGTAGGACCAAGAATTGAAGTACTTTGAGAATCTAGCTGTTCACTGGTGGTTCATAGGGATACATTTCATTGTCCCCACTTTGAACACCAGATTACATACAGTTTATATTTTTAAGCATAAAGTAACATGGATACTCCACAGTATTTGTTAATAATGTTTGGTAAAGGAAGCTTCTTCCATAAAATCATTAATCATTGTCAGGCTTACAATAGTTATTGTTTTATTTTTGATCTTAGAAGATGTAGGATCAGTTCTATTTTTCTATGACTCTCTAAAAACAGATGATAGAGAAAGTCAACCTGAGATGGATACAAATAAGTTATTTCTTTTCATTTAGCATATATGTCATTCTTAGTCCTAAATAATATGCAAAAGAAAGGCAACAATACCGTAGATTACAGGTAAAGTTCAAAACATATTTTTTTAAATGGGAGTATAGATGTCCATTTCTTAATGTTTTGTTTTGTTTTTTAGGTCTAGCAATTAGCCATGGCAAGTGAGTAAAAGTGAAGCTCTTACACTTCTGTGGCCTCTACTTGATATTTATAAAACTCTGCACTCATTGCAAATTTTACATTTTGTGTAAATTTCACATCTTATGGCAAAGTAGTACAACAAGATGTCATAGATATTTGATAAAAGAAGTCAGAAAATACCTGGGAAGAAGCAAAAAATGGATAGTCCAGCGATGGAGGAGTTTAATCCAAATGAGTGAACAATTATTAAGGAGTCTGGCTTGAGCTGGACAGAGTCAGCATTGTAGGGGGTATTGGATGAAATAAGGAATCAGGACTGATTAAGGACAGCTGTTAGAGGGAGGAGCTGAGAACTGCAGACTCACCCATGTGAATTCAGTGTAATTGACTCAGATTACCCCAGTAGCCTCAGCTCCTCTCAAGCTCTATAAGGCAGCTATTTCTTTTAGAAATAAACTCTTTCTGTCATTAATTTCTTTGATGTCCCGAAGAATTATCTTGCAGTAGCTCACAGATGTCTTTGCCAGAAAGCATCCAGAATCATTATGAAATACGACAAGAAACAGCACAACTCAAAGCAGCTTGGAAACAAATGCACTTTGTCTCTCCCTTTTTTCCCAAGAAAATGCCAGAAACTCAAAAGTATGAATTTGAGAAATTCCATTATCGTATTTCATGTTTGTAATATGATTTGTTTCCAAGAACTGTAAATCGTGTTGCAGTGTGAATATCACATTCCTACTCAAACTCCAAAGGGAATAAGTAACTGTTTGGGGTGTTTTGGTACTCCACTTAAGACCTCACTGAGACCTGGAAAAATCTGAATTTAACTTGTGAGGATTATGTGACATAGTCCTTCAGCAGAGAATACGTATACATTGGCTCTCAAAAGGAGAAATGAATGTCGTGGATATCTAAAGAGAATTCTAAGGACTATGCCAACTAGAACAATTTAGTA
Organism: Aepyceros melampus; assembly: GCA_006408695.1. NCBI lineage: Eukaryota > Metazoa > Chordata > Mammalia > Artiodactyla > Bovidae > Aepyceros > Aepyceros melampus. The sequence continues at coordinate 63,425 of SJXQ01002951.1, read as the reverse complement.
AAAAATAGTTAGAAATTAAATAACACTCAAAAGAAAATTTAAAATAAGTCTATATTCACAAGAATAGCAGAAAAGAAAGTTCATACAAAAAACATATCACCAGCATGGAAAATGTATCCACAATGAATAATGACTCCAATTATTTGGAAGAAAAACTTAAGGTAATTTTTTAAAGTTCTTTGGAAATAAAAGCAAAATTTCAGATTTAGACTCCTTTTAAATAAAGAATTCTGCACTAGCATTAATCATTAAAAATATTATGGAATAGGATGATAATAAACTTGTTCTATGACAAGCAAAAAAGAAAAAAGAAAGTATTACTATATTCCTGTAATTAACCAGTTACTATAGCTGAAACATGTCAGCTGCTATACTTCCCCAATAAATGAATGCTAATATCACAGGATTTTTAAGTGAATTGTGAGGTAATAAGACACTTCTTCACATCTACTCCATTCAGCACGTTTTATAATAAACTTGTATTTTTGCTTTTACTATTTTCTTAGAACATATAGAAAAGGCCTTCTTGGGTCATGATAGTATTTGACTGGTAGAAAACTAAGATTATTTTAGACCAGTGCTCCTCAAACTTGACTATGCATGCAAATCGCCAGAAGATTTTGCTAAATGCAAATTATGACATACTGTTCTAAAATGAGGCCTCAGAGTCACCATTTCTGAGCTGCACCAAGGTTGATATATTACCACACTGCATTTGGAATTCAATGGCTATTGACCTTTTCTTCGAAACTGTTTACCAAGGTACACAAAATTGCACATTACCTCACTTTAAGACCACATGCTGATATAGATATCAGAAAAAACATAGGTAACATCTATAAAGGAGAAATTGGTCATCAACACACTTTTGCCTTTTTCTAATTCTTCCTCTATGTGCTTCATTGCTATTCTTCCTTGAAGCTAGAGAACACTTTAACTAGAATGAATCTGTAACAGAAAGTTACAGTTAAGTATGAAGCCTTCACAACACAGACTATTAGCTTGGATTTTGTTGACACTTTCTATCACCTTCTCAAAATATGTGTCAAACAATATTTTGTTCTAAACTTTGATTATCATTTCATAATATTATACCAATTTTACCATTAATCCTCAGATTTATATTTATAAAATATTTTTAAGAATAATCTACTAACTTTCTGGTTCAGGTTGGCACTTGCATTCCTCAGGCCTATTACCTGTCTTACATTTGGGACTCTGAAAAGTCATATTCAGTTACATTAATGGCTGCAAGTGTACAAAATTCATATGTACAAACTGTTGTGGTAATCAATGGTTTAGTATACTTCGTATCCTTTCCATGCATGAGTGCATACTCAGTTGTGTCTGACTTTTTGCAACCCCATGGACTGTAGCCCACCAGACTCCTCTGTCCTTGGAAGTTTCCAGACAAGAATATTCGAGTAGGTTGCCATTTTCTACTCCAGTCCTTTCCATAGTTACATACAATGTATTGGAGACTGCCTGACTCTTGCAATAATATTTGCTAATGATCAGATAGTATATCATCTATGCTAACAGGATCAACAGATACTGCATCAAAATAATTGCTGATACTAAAGAAAGCCAAGAAGTGTTATATATACATTCGGAAAAATATGGGTTATGGAGTAGTGCAGAAAGCAAATTATATGAACTCACATACTGATTGTAATTGCTAGTCCTTCAACAATTCAACCATCATCTTAATATTTAGGAAAGGATAAAAATAGCAAAGGCAAACATTCATGCAAATAACTCTTCTTTCTTCCCTGTCCTCAATTTATCTTTTTCATTGCATTTGGAGCCCTAAGCAAAACCTCATCCTTGTTCAGTATGCTAAGATCTTTTTAACATGGAATAGAAGAGTACAATTGTAACAAAATACAGGAACACACAATGCCAACTGTGATCCTGGCCATGATCACTTTAAATTAAATGACCCTGGGAAACCAAAGGCGCTGTCTACAGAACATCCAAGTAATTTCTTGTGAAGACATGCACACATTGCTAGTAAAAGAGAAATGCAGTTTCTCTCCAACTGCTTGCTACAAGTGAACAGATCTCTGTCCTCAGATAACAGACCTGAGGCAGTAAAGGTGAATGTTTCAGCTAGAAGGACTGTGGAGGTATGGGGAAAGACACAGTAAATACAGAAGGGAAACTTCAAACACTGTTTTCATAGGCAGAAATGATCAAGAGAAGTTACTGATGATTGTAAATCAGTTCAGTTCAGTTCAGTCGCGCAGTCGTGTCCAACTCTTTGCCACCCCATGAATCGCAGTACTCCAGGCCTCCCTGTCCATCACCAACTCCCGGAGTTCACTCACACTCACGTCCATTGAGTCCATGATGCCATCCAGCCATCTCATCCTCGGTCGTCCCCTTCTCCTCCTGCCCCCAATCCCTCCCAGCATCAGGGTCTTTTCCAATGAGTCAGCTCTTCGTGTGAGGTGGCCAAAGTACTGGAGCTTCAGTTTTAGCATCATTCCTTCCAAAGAAATCCCAGGGTTGATCTCCTTCAGAATGGACTGGTTGGATCTCCTTGCAGTCCAAGGGACTCTCAAGAGTCTTCTCCAACACCACAGTTCAAAAGCATCAATTCTTCTGCACTCAGCCTTCTTCACAGTCCAACTCTCACATCCATACATGACCACAGGAAAAACCATAGCCTTGACTAGACGGACCTTAGTCGGCAAAGTAATGTCTCTGCTTTTGAATATACTGATTGTAAATAGCATAATAAAAAAAGTAACATAACCTGAATCAAGAAGATAAATTACAAATTGGGAAAAAAATATTAGAGAATGTTTCTTAAGGTTAGCCAAAAAAATAAAAAAAGAAAAGGAAGATTTGTTTTCCTAAAGTGGCAGTGTAAAAAATTTATACATACAGCTGTTTTGTGGCTAGACATTTATACGTGTATCATTTTAATTATATGGAATGATACAAAAATGAAGTGAAAGTCGCTCAGTCATGTCTGACTGCAACTTTCATGGAAAGTCTTGGAATGTACAGTCCATGGAATTCTCCAGGCCAGAACACTGGAGTGGGGAGCCTTTCCCTTATTCCAGAGGATCTTTCTGACTCAGGATTGAACCACGGTCTCCTACATTGCAAGCTGATTCTTTACCAACTGAGCTATCAGGGAAGCCAAAATGATATAAAATAAGTTTGCTTATGTACACCTAAAATAGTTCAGTTCAAAGATAGAAACACCAACATTACACTACAGGAGAACTGCTGCTGCTGCTAAGTCATTTCAGTCATGCCCAACTCTGTGTGACCCCATAGACAGCAGCCCACCAAGGCTCCCCCATCCCTGGGATTCTTCAGGCAAGAACACTGGAGTGGGTTGCCATTTCCTTCTCCAATGCATGAAAGTGAAAATTATACTGTGTACATGAAACAGATCTATTTCCATCACTGGCTATGATCTGTTTTGGATTTTGACATTTTCTATATCCTTATTACAAAAATGGCTCAAGATGTGCCAGAAAAGTTGTCTCCTTAGTACTAGGAAAAAAAAAAAAAACTTAATATTTAATGTTCCATCTAATCTAAACTCTTTTTTAGCAAGCAAGATATATATATATTTTTTAAATAGCCTTAGATCAAGAAAGGATCAATACAAAGCCTAGTTCTTATTTAAGATAGAAATTCATTTTAATGTTGAATTAACAATATTTTATGCTGAGTTGAGTTGAATGCAGGGAATTTCTTTGTATTGCATTTTCCTTAATTTTAATTGCCCGATTAGCTGGGGCTGTCTTGTTCATGGTTAACAGGAGCAAGCCAGATCACTTTAGTAAACAGCTCAGTGGTTAGGTCTGGCAGTTTATTCATGTGTAACAAGAAAGCAAATTACCTTGCAGTCTTCAGAAGCAATATCATAGAGGAACTAATATCTAAAAATCTAAAAGCAATGAATATAATGAATATAAAAGATTGAGGTTAAGGCTGCATTATTATTTTACTCACTATTTTGCTTTATTTTCTCTAAGAATGTTACGAAAGAATACACCTCATCTTTATAGGCCACTTAGATGAGAAGTTTTGTGAAAATTGCCACCTCCTATGAAATATAGTGTCAACATACATAAACATTTTTAAAGTTTATGAATTTCTGAAGGCAACAAAGAAACTAAGCCTTCTAGGACTGCCCCAACTGGGGTGGCTTTTATGCACACTGCAAAGGGACTCATGCATGGCGTGTATTAATTGACAGTTACTGCAGAAACTTTCTCATTGAAGAAACATCACTTGCATAGACAGATTGCATTGAAACAACTTTGATTGTTTTAACAAACTATGATATCACATCCTTTTTTATACATGTTTATTAAAATTAGTAGAGATATTTGCCTTATGGGGCTACAGTGAAAATGTTTCTATCAGATTTTGCAATATTCCTAAATTTTATGTGTGTCTTGGAAGACTGAAAATGAAGGGAAAAAAAAAAAAATGAAAGAAGAGAAAATGCAAACGTGTTATATTAAAAACTGGGAAAGTATACACTTTTTCTTAAGTTGAACTTAATCATAACGAATCAAAAACCATGAAGCACAGCAGGTATTTAGTATAATTTTGCTTAACGACTGATTAAGTGGATAATGTTTTTACTAGCTCAGTTTGAAAGTTCAGATAGAAATAAGAAAGAGATAATGTTTTTTGTTTGTCTGTTTGTTTTTAACATTAATGTACTGCACCAGAATGTAGAGACATGGGAGCAATGCTCATACTACCAACACTAAAGGCAAAATAAAATAGTATCAGGGAAAGAAAAGTTCATGCAAAATCTATGAATATATACATGATTTTGAAGCTTGAAGTGTAAAAGAAAATATGATAAGGAAAGGAAAGGTGTCAAATGAAAAGAAGATTGCAGAAGACATTAAGACAAACAATAAGACATTTTTCAAGCATGGAAAGAACAAAAGGTCAGTAACAGAGAGAGTGGAGTTTCTTACAGATGGCCGGAGCAATTTACTGACTGAAAAGACAGGCATTGCTAAAACAAAAATCAAATGAGTTCATTGCCTTCCTATTCTCAGAGAGGGCTTGAGGAACAGAATCAGAAATAGACATAAATCTCAGGGGAATAAGGAAAAAAAATACCAAAGGAAGACTGCACTGAAACAAGTACTTAAAAATAAAATCAATGATTTTTTACAAGAACTGAAAATTGCCTGTATCCTTAACAAATGTATTATTTTATATTTTTTAATTTTAAACTATAAAGAGTTTTGAAAGCAAAAGTATAGCAGAATCCCACTAGCTTCTTTTCCAAATCTGTGAGGTGACTAAATTAGGACAATATGGGACAAATAGGATTCTCCAATTTGAATTAATTTCCCAGTAAGAAAAACAGCATTTGGAAAGATTAGTAGTAGATTTTAGGGGTCCTCAAATCTATATCAACTGCAGTGAAGAGAAGGTCATCAGATAATTAGGGGTGGGTTTACCATCATTTCTGTTATACGGCAAAAGTAGCACCTGTAAAAAAAAGTCTGTCTCAGTAGAAATGGCTAAATTAAATAGAAAATTCAACTTAAAATAACTATAAAACATCACAACACTTTCATTAAAAGAAATAATGCTAGAAAAAAATTCATCTGTTTAGGTCAAGACCCTGGTTTCTACTGCTCAACCTCCTCAATCACTAAGCTGATCATTTAAATGTACAAATAGCCCTTGAGTTAAATAGTGAGAGGTGGCTTTCCAGCACAGCCAGGTATAGAGTTAATGAGCAAAAATGAATTTCATTAGTATTCTTTTACAACCAATTAGCGTAAAGTAAAGACTGGTGAAGGTGTGCCTTGTAAGAACATAATCAAAAGAGGAAGGACTGCTTTAAATGTAGAAGAAAGACACACATTTGAAGAAGGTATATGGAAAGAAAAATATTTTAGATACTGTTAAATGCTATGTCATCTGATTTTTGCTTTTTTGTGATGGATATAGCTATGAAGGGAAAAGGCAATGGCAACCCACTCCAGTATTCTTACCTGAAGAATCCCAGGGACAGAGGAGCCTGGTGGGCTGCCATTGATGAGGTCGCACAGAGTCAGACATGATTGAAGTGACTTAGCAGCAGCAGCAGCATAGCTATGAAGAGGACCAAAATATTTTCCTTCCAGTCTGTAACTTTGGGTTATATATATATATATATATATATATATATATATATATGCTGGGATGACGGGCTGGTTGATTTTATGTGTCAGTTTGGCCTGGATGTTTCTGCAAAGGGTTTGGATGATATTAACATTTATATTAGTGAACTTGGGTAAAGCAGATTACTTTCCATCGTGTGACTGCGTCTTACCCAATCAGTTGAAGGCCTTAGTGGAACAAAGACTGACCTTTCCTGAGCAAGAAAGAATTCTCTCAGCAGACTGTGGACTTGAACTACAAATTCTCCTGAGTCTCCAGTCTGCCAGCTTAGTGCATCTGTTTTGAATGCAGCAAGCCTCCGCAACAACATGAGCCATTTCCTTAAAATGAATCTCTCAATATATAGAGAATACATAAACATATACATAATTAGTAGATAGAGAGATGATAGAAGATAATGGGTGAATTATGATAGATAGGTAGGCAGATAGATATCCTATTGGCTGTATTATGCTGTAGAACTCTCCTAATATATTAAAATAGAGGACAAGATTAAGCAAGTGCAACATTGCAATTGTAAATAATATACTAATTGTATATTAATATGAATTTTAAATCCCTTTAAATAACCTGGTGTCATGCACAGTTGAGGTCCAAATGTGAGTCATGATGATGGGACTTAAGTGAGTTACTCCATTAACTCCTTTATGTTGAAATCCATTCCAGTTACCTCTTGGTTTAGGAATGAGATTCTTTCCAAAAGTGCAGGCAACTTTAAACCTCTTAAAACCCTAGTCAAGTAAGGTTTGCAAAGAAAGTGTATCCTAGAGAGAAACCAGAGTCAATTTTAAAGAGTAATGAGGATTCCAAGTGAGGAATGAAAGGGATCACACAAAGTGAAAAAATAAAGCGTCCACAACGTAACCAAGTAAGAAGGATTAGCTCTTTGTTCTTTTGACAGTAAGCTCCAACCCAAATTGATTAATGTAGCTCAACGATTTAGTCTTAAAATGATCCAAAATCAGGTATTTCTCCAAAAGGTTGAAAAATAGCTGAAATATAACCTTGGGGTTCTTCTAGAACAATGATTCTGAAATAACAAAGTGTATCAAGATTTACTCTAGGGGGTCATTAATTTAGTAGACTTTAACTGAGGTCTAGCTTGCAGAATTGCACTCATCTCACATGCTAGTAAAGTAATGCTCAAAATTCTCCAAGCCAGGCTTCAGCAATACATGAACCGTGAACTTCCAGATGTTCAAGCTGGATTTAGAAAAGGCAGAGGAACCAGAGATAAAATTGCCAACATCCACTGGATCATGGAAAAAGCAAGAAAGTTCCAGAAAAACATCTATTTCTGCTTTATTGACTATGCCAAAGCCTTTGGCTGTGTGGGTCACAATAAACCGTGGAAAATTCTGAGAGAGATGGGAATACCAGACCACCTGACGTGCCTCTTGAGAAACCTATATGCAAGTCAGGAAGCAATAGTTAGAACTGGACATGGAACAACAGACTGGTTCCAAATAGGAAAAAGAGTACATCAAAGCTGTATATTGTCACCCTGCTTATCTAACTTATATGCAGACTACATCATGAGAAACGCTGGACTGGAAGAAACACAAGCTGGAATCAAGATTGACAGGAGAAACATCAATAACCTCAGATATGCAGATGACATCACCCTTATGGTAAAGTGAAGAGGAACTAAAAAGCCTCTTGGTAAAAGTGAAAGAAGAAAGTGAAAAAGTTGGCTTAAAGCTCAACATTCAGAAAACTAAGATCATGGCATCTGGTCCCATCACTTCATGGCAAATAGAGGGGGAAACAGTGGAAACAGTGTCAGACTTTATTTTGGGGGCTCCAAAATCACTGCAGATGGTGACTGCAGCCATGAAATTAAAAGACGCTTACTCCTTGGAAGGAAAGTTATGACCAACCTAGATAGCATATTCAAAAGCAGAGACATTACTTTGCCAACAAAGGTCCATATAGTCAAAGCTATGGTTTTTCCAGTGGTCATGTATGGATGTGAAAGTTGGACTGTGAAGAAAGCTGAGCGCAGAAGAATTGATGCTTTTGAACTGTGGTGTTGGAGAAGACTCTTGAGAGTCCCTTGGACTGCAAGGAGATCCAACCATTCTCTTAGAATGGAGATCCAGTCCATTCTAAAGGAGATCAGTCTGAGTGTTCTTTTGAAGGACTGATGCTGAAGCTGAAACTCCAGTACTTTGGCCACCTCATGCAAAGAGTTGACTCATTGGAAAAGATTCTGATGCTGGGAGGGATTGAGGGCAGGAGGAGAAGGGGACGACAGAGGATGAGATGGCTGGATGGCATTGCTGACTCGATGGATATGAGTTTGAGTGAATTCCAGGAGATTGTGATGGACAGGGAGGCCTGGCGTGCTGCAATTCATGTGGTCGCAAAGAGTCAGACATGGTTGAGCAACTGAACTGAATTGAACTGAAATGAAACTTGCAGAATAAAAATATGGAGAAATTTCTTCAATTGGTTTTTAATAGTATTTCTTTACAATATAGAAAAAGCTACTTGAAGAAGTTGGATTACTAATATAGGTAAATTTTTTTAAAATGAAATAAAAAAGAAACAATGCTAAAGAATAGCAAATATACAATCAGGATATAAAAGTGATATTAAAACTAAAAGATGAAAGAGAATAATTCTGAAGTCTTAGACTTAGAAAATGAAATAAAAGTCAAAAAAGAAAGGAACAGGCATAAGCCATTTCCTTCAATCATGAAGTGGAGAAAAGCTAACCATTAACCATAAAATCCATAATGGAGTATAATGTGAGGGAGAAAAAATTTTTGATACATGTCATGTTATTTTAACTTTTATTTATTACAAGTAACTAGTATTACCCTAACTAACAAAAGCAGTAAACAAACAGTAAAATACTGAAGAAAATCAAATTAGTGGTAACCATACATGATATGGTATTTTCTGTGCTTTCTGCTTACAATAAAGCAAGCAAAAGTTTAGTTTTAAATAAAGTTAATGATAACATAAATTTTAAATAAAGTATTCATGAAACAATTATATAATATTTTTCATTTCAAAGTGTATGTTATAGTCTAAGTTGTGTTTATTAGAAATAACTGCCTTAGCAGTATTTCAATGTTCAAATAAAACCAGTCTAAATAAAGTTATCATTTAACTCTAAAGTAAGAAAAGCTAGCAACCAAGTTTAAGAATAGAAAGAGAAAGAATAATAACAATTTGTGCAGAGAGTAATAAATTTTGAGCTTAGAATATACCTGAAGTGCATCCCAGAGTAAGAACTTTTATATTAAAAATATGGTCAGAATTATAATTAGATAAGGGGAAAAAACTATATACAAATAATAAAGAATAAGAAAGCATATATTAAAAATGGTTATATATTACTTGGTAAATTTAGGCTAACACATTTAAAAGTCATAATAAAATAGGTTATATTAAAAATGAAAATAGACATTTACAAAAAAATATATAAAGCTGAAAACATATTATCACCCATGAAAATATCAAAATGCTAGCAAATTTTTAAAAAGAAGCAGAATCCATGGAGTTTTAAATGAAAAAAACATTTTCTTGACTGTATTAACTCTTATTTTCTTTACCTCACTCAAAAGCAAAGGCCATAAAGTTTTCAATAAATAGGTAAAAACAGTGCAAAAGAATACAGACAAATCTCACTCAGCTTACAGATATTCTGAATAAACTACAACTGAAATCACCCAAAGACACAAACCATGATCACATATAATTTATTCTGTGTTTAATTTTATTCCAGAAAAGGCGTTACTATAATTCACCATGCTAGTGGGTTAAAGGTGGAGAAACTGTAGGTCCTAAGTAATGTCAAAAATGCATCTGATAAATTTCAAAATCCATTTCCATTTAAAATTGCAATAATGAGTAGAAAATAATTTTAAATTTTGATAGTAAATTAGATGTTAATATTTTAGAAAAAAATCAGCAACAGAAATAACAGAAACAAAGAAGGAGGTACTTTAGCTTAGGGTGAAGGTCTACTTGGTGTGAAGTCTCACTACCATGGTCTCTAGTCAATGACTCTATTGAGTCAATCTGACAATTATAATATTTTGGGGCTGAGATATGTTTACAAATATTTTCTATTTTTCCTGAACCTCTTTTCAATTTATTTAGATAAAGATTTTGCATAAAGAGGAAAATAAACCACAGGGAAATGTCTGTAACTATTTGCAAAGTAAAAGAGTATATTGTCACTATGCTTATTTAACTTATATTCAGAGTACATCATGCAAAATGCAAGGCTGGGTGAATCACAAGCTGGAATCAAGATTGCAGGGAGAAATATCAAAATATCAGATACACAGATGATACCACTCTAATGGAAGAAATTAAAGAGAAACTAAAGAGCCTCTTGATGAAGGTGAAGGAAGAAAGCTATGACAAACTTTAGTCAGTCCAGTCATTCAGTCATGTCCAATTCTTTGCAACCCCGTGGACTGCAGCATGCCAGGCTTCCCTGTCCATCACCAACTCCAGAAGCTTGCTCAAGCTCATGTCCATCAAGTTGATGATGCCATCCAACCACCTTATCTTCTGCCACCCCGTCCTCCTCCTGCCTTCAATCCTTCCCAGCATCAGGGTCTTTCTAATGAATCAGTTATTTGTATCAAGTGGCCAAAGTATTGGAGTTTCAGCTTCAGCATTAGTCCTTCCAATGAATATTCAGGACTGATATCCTTGAAAACTGACTGGTTTGATCTCCTTGCAGTCCAACGGACTCTCAAGCATCTTCTCCAACACCACAGTTCAAAAGCATCAATTCTTCAGCACTCAGTTGTTTTGTTTTGTTTTTTTTTAATGGTCAAACTCTCAAATAAACCTAGACAGTGTATTAAAAAGCAGAAACATCACTTTTCTGACAAAGTTCAGTATAGTCAAATGGTGATAACTATACCATACAGAAGGCTGAGAACCAAAAATTTGATGCATTCAAATTGTGCTGGAGAAGACAGTTGATGTTCCCTTGGACAGAAAGGAGATCAAGCCAGTTAATCCTAAAGGAAATCAATCCTGTGTATTCTTTTTTTTTTTTTAATTAATTTTTATTTTTTAGTTTGTTTTGCTTTACAATACTGTATTCGTTTTGTTACACATTGACATGAATTAGCCATGAGTGTACATGAACTCCCAATCCCGACCCCCACCTCCACCCTCCCGCCCCACACCCTCTCTCAGCACTGACACTGATCTGAAGCTCCAATACTTTGGACAGGGAAACCTGAAATGCTGGGATTGTGAAGAGTCACACATGACTTGGCAACAGAACAACAGTAACATTCAGGTACGTATATACAGAGAGAAAGAAATATAAGAGAAATGAAGACTAAATACGACTGAGAAAAAATATGTCTGAAAATTATGCTAAAATTTTAATAATGACCTATATTGTTTATTGTAATTTGGGGTGACATTTCTTTATATTTTATACAGTTTCTGGTTAATATAAACATAATTTTCTTTATAACTAGAAAAGCAATTGAAGCTGATTTAAGTAGAATACATAACCTTTGAGACAGCAATTACTCCTTTGATATTAGACCCTAGTGAAATATTTTCAAGGAAGATTAAATCTACATTGAAAAACATGTTCATTAAAATATTATTGAAACAAAGGAAAGATTGGAATTAATTTTAAGGTGTTGACCATGTAATTGTTAGCATATGATAGCATGGGCAAAGATGATTTTTCCACAACATATTATGGTCAAAAGAGGGTGTAGATAGATAGAAGACTTGATTTCTTACACAGAACCCACCAGCAATGTAAATGTGGACAGTGAATTTTCTCCATCCCAGATACAATGGCTTAATTTGGACAGTTGTATAAGGCAAAGTTTGCTCAACATTGTAGCATCTTTCTGGTTCAGACCATTTTCATTTTGTTCCTAAAATTTAGAAATTTCACCAGGAAATATAGAAGTGAAAATGAGACCTCATCTAAGTCTTGCATTCATAGATAAAACAGGAACTAAAATCCTTTGCATAGTTGATCCTTTACCTAATCAAAGAAACTGAAACAAGTTTAAAAGAAAAGAAACAAGTTCCACCTTTGGGAAATGTCCAAAACTGGGGAAGAAACATGGAGGAATGCCACAGACACAAGCCTGGCACCAACAGTAGGAAGGTTCACTAGATAATTTTCCTCTCAGCCAAACTCAGTTCGAAAATTTCAAATTTCTTAATTAGACTATTCCTCCTTTAAGTCCCCCTCCTTATAATTTATAATCATTAATTAAGTAGAAATCCATCTCTGGAGAAAAATGAAGGATAGAAATATTGTCAGTTTCTGAAGACATGAGGTGAATTTGCAAAATCCCAGCCTCAGTTTCTTCTTCTCCAGAGTGGGATGACAGTAGTCCTCATACATTTTGTTTTATGGGAGTCATAATTTATACAGAATATAACAGCCTAACACTGGGTCTGACACACAATGGTTTCCACAACTTTTTTAAAATTAATATTAACCTATGGCACGTGCACTTCGCAATCAAGGCCAATTTCACGGGCAGGCAATCTGTGCAGTCACACATAAAACCACAGTCAGAAAACTCCCATACTTGAATTCATGCTTTGCTGTTACCAACTTGAAATTCCTAATAATTTTTTTTTAATTAATTTTTATTTTTTAGTTTGTTTTGCTTTACAATACTGTATTCGTTTTGTTACACATTGACATGACAAGAGGCTTCAAATTTTCACTTTGCATTTGGTCTCCCCAGTTATATAGCTGGTGTTGGTTAAGAAAAGAGAGCGCCTATTATACAGGGTAAAATAAATCAGAAAGAGAAAAACAAATATATATGGAAGCATAACTATGGAATCCAGAAAGATGGCACTGATAAATCTATCTGCAGGGCAGCAACGGAGACACAAAACTTGGAGAACTGACATGTGGACCCAGTGAGGGAAGGAGAGGGTAAGCCAAATTGAGACAGTAGCATTGAAACACTTGCACTGCCATCTGTGAAATAGATAGCCAGTGGGAATTTGCTGCATGACGCAGGAAGCTCAAAACCTCTGCTCTGTGACCACCTAAGCAGTGGGATGAAGGGAGGTTGAGAAGGGAGGGGACATAGGTACATCCACGACTGATTCACGGTAATATATGGCAGAAACTAACACAATATTGTAAAGCAATTATCCTCTCATTAAAAAAAAATTTTTAAAAACAGTAAATAAAACCATGCATATCACAACAACAAAAAGAATCATTTGACTTTATCAATGCAATTAATTATTTTGACTAGTCATAGTACTAGTTTATGGATTCTCATTCTTCTATACTCCATGGCTGTTAATGAAACTTATGGCTGCTCTTTTTACATAATCTCTCTAGGGTAAGGAAGCATATGATACATATAGGGTGCTTTATGGATCCAATCTGATTTCAAAAAAGCACAGTCTTCATTTTGATCAAAATGATTTAAAATTCTGAAGATTTATGGCAATTTTTGAGAAAGACAATTTATAATTTATTACATGGAGTGATGTATGTTGAAAGCACCTTGTAATCCACACAGTGTTATGCGAAAAATACTTCAGTTACTTAATTAGCCACAACATAAAAAAGATTTATGCAATTTCAGGTGGCAAAACAGCAAACTTGCAAATTAGACATTATAGGAAGTCACAATTGTAGAGGCTTCTGCAAAGTCATCAAACTGGATTCTAATTAGTAGCAGAGTCCACTTTCATCACTTGAAAATATCTACTCCTGTATGTGTGTTTTTATAGAACTCACTTTGTTAAAAGCAGAATTCAGTAAAGGGCAGAACCTCTTATCTGCCTCATTTAAGTTGTAAAGGATCAAGATCAGATTTTTGAATTGGATCTGACAAGAAATTGATGGCAAGTGCAGAAGAGAGGCGTATTTAGTTCTGTTAGAAATCCATAGTGAATGATTTTTAAGGGGCTTCTTTCTAGGTCAGCACTTTCAGTTTTTCAAAGTTCCAGTTAAAATGTGCTGCTAACATTAAGATACTAAATGGTATTAATCTTAACATTTTTCAAATATATTCCATATTTCACATCTGTGAATTAATGTCTATATCCCAAAAACTTCTTTCAATTCCTCAATGTATATAAATTATAAACAAATGTGATGATATCTAAACAAATAACCTGAGTGACAATAATTCTTCTAGCAATTCCCAGAAATAATCAGCTACTGAAATGAAGTAACAGCTGTTCACTAGCACTGTCATAAAACGTGCTACTCTTTTAAAAGAAGATAATAGATAGATAAAAACACTTACATATCTTGCAGCATTTTTTGCCTAGCATGTTTCAGACAAGTAGCAAGAATATTAAAACATTTATGAAGTGACATTTCAATCCATGCCTACAGAAGCAATCTGAATGGGTTAACCAATGGGATATACGAAGAGTAGAATGGCCGATGTTTACACCTTACGTGTGTGGGCTACATTGCTTTAATTGTGTCTGACTCTTTTGACCCTATGGGCTATAGCCTGCAAGGTTCCTTTGTACATGATTCTCAAGGCAAGAAGTCTCGAGTGGGTTGCCATGCCATCCTACAGAGGATCTTCCCAACCCAGGTATTGAACTCGAGTCTCTTGAGTCTCCTGCATTGGTAGGAAAAGGATTTACCACTAGCACCACTAGGAAGCCGCTTACACCTTACAACTGACTCATAACAGATGTTTCCGTATGAAAATTGGCAATTGGGGTTGAGTCCATTTTTAACGTTTATCATATGATTGCTATATGCAAATTGCAGTGAAATGCAGTATGAAGATTAGAGTGCTGAGAACAAAATATGAACAAGACGTATCAATTATGGAAAGGTTTTTAAAAATAAGGCAATGTTAAACACAAAAATAACTCAAAATTTGTTGTTGTTGTTCAGTTGCTCAGTCATGTCTAACATTTTGTGACCCCATGGGCTGCAGCACTCCAGGCTTCCCTGTCCTTCACTGTCTCCCAGAGTTTGCTCAAATTCATGTCCATTGAATCAGTGATACATTCAACTATCTCTTCCTCTGTCATCCCCTTCTCCTCCTGCTTTCAGTCTTTCCCATAATCAGGGTATTTCCCAAGGTGTTGATTAATCACATCAGGTGGCCAAAGTGTTGGAGCTTCAACTTCAGCATAAATCCTTCCAATGAATATTCAGGATTGATTGCCTTTAGGATTGATTGGTTTGATCTCCTTGCAGTCCAACAAACTCCCAAGAGGCTTTTCTTATCACCATAATTTGAAAGCATCAATTCTTCAGCATTCAGCTTTCTTTATGATCCAACTCTCATATCCGACGTGACTACTGAAAAAACCATAGCCTAAACTAGACAAAATTTGTTGGCAAAGTGATGCTCTACTTTTTAATACTCTGTCTAGGTTTGTTATAGCTTTTCTTCCAAGGAGTAAGCATCGTTTAATTTTATGGCTACAGTCATGATTACAAAATTTCCATAGGACTGGAGAAACAGAGACTCAGAGGGCACAAACAAAGTCTTGTATTCAACAGGACCCAGGGGAAATGAGCAGTGACCCCCTCAAAAGACTGAGCCAGACTTGCCTGTGAGTGCTTAGGAGTCTCTGACAGAGGTGTGGGTCAACAGCGGCCTGCTGAGGAGTTGTGGACACTGACAGCAGCAGTCCTGGGAGGCACAGTGTGCTGGTGTAAGTCCTTTTGAGGGAGGTCACAATTGCCCCTGCCATTGTTTGGCCTCAGGTTAAACTACAGGAAGGCAACACAGCCCTGCCCCTCAGAAGAAAATAGAAGGAACTTGCCCACCAGAACAAGACCCAGTTTTCCCCACAGTCAGTCCCTCCCATCTGTGGGATAGAGAAGATTCCTGCAGTATTGGAGAAGACTCTTGAATCTCTTAGACTGCAAGGAGATCCAACCAGTCCATCCTAAAGGAAGTCAGTCCTGAATATTCATTGGAAGGACTGATGCTGAAGCTGAAACTCCAGTACTTTGGCCACCTGATGAGAAGAACTGACTCCTTGGAAAAGACCCTAATGCTGGGAAAGATTGAAAGCAGGATAAGGGGATGAAAGAGGTTGAGATGATTGGATAGAATCACCGACTCAATGGACATGAATTTGAGCAAGCTCCAGGAGTTGGTGATGGACAAGGAAGCCTGGCGTCCTGCAGACCATGGGGTCGCATAGAGTCAGATACGACTGAGCTACTGAACTTAGTCCCTCCCATCAAGAATCTTGAGCAAACCTCTTATCCTCATCCATCAGAGGAATGACGGATGAAACCAGAATGAAAATCACAATCACAGAAATCTGACCAAAATAATCACATGGAACTCAAAACAGAATTTAAAAATTACTTTGATAAAATATTTATTTTTTCAAAGAACTTTCCTTTCCTTATGTAATAAGTCATTTTTAAAAAAATCATTATCCCTTAAAAATTCAACATATCTGAAGGAAAAATCCACATGATTTGGCAACAGAAACCAAAAATAAATATATTTTATTTTTTTTGATTCTTTGATAAAAATATATATCTATAACTGGATCACTTTGCTGTATATTTGAAGCTAGCACAATATTGCAAATTAAAGCTTCCTTAATATAAATGGATAATTAATAAATAAATACTCAAAAAAATAGCATTTTTCATGTAGGTCCTGTGTCATTGTTTTATTTTTTAATTTTGTTTCTAGTTCCTCCCTCACATTCTTTTGACAAGGATATTTCCCTATTTCCATTTTTTTTATTGTTAGTATAGATAAAATTTGATTGCTTTGTACATTTACTTTATATTCAGTTATCTTACTAAATGTTTTGTATTCATTCCAACAGATTTTTAAATGAGTTATTGAATATTATATACATGCAACAATATCAACTCTGAGCAAAAATGTTATTTTTCTTATTATTCAATATTGAATTTATCAATTGGTTTTTCACATCTTATGCATAGTCTGTCCTTGAATAGTTTATTTTAAACAGGTACCATACTGACTATTTCTATCTTCTATTCTGAACTGAAAAGCAGCATTTTTGTTATTTCTTTAGTAATGTCTTGCTTTTTGTTTTGGTTAAGATTTTCTTATGTCTCTTTAGTGTCCATCTAGTCTTATTTTCCTTAGTTTTTAAGTTGGTAGTGCTAGCTAAAATATATTTATTTTTGGTTTCTGTTGCCAAATTATGTGGATTTTTCCTTTAGATATATTGAATTTTTAAGGAATAGTGATTTTTTTTAAAATGACTCATTACATAAGGAAAGGAAAGTTGAATCCTTGACTTCCATTGCATGAAAAAGGGCACTCTGAGTGATTTAAGCTATTAATGTGCATGATATAAATATAAGAAACCAAATATAGAATAATGTTTATAACTATGGAACAAAAATTTACCTAAAGAAAACCTATTTTTTAAAATAAATGTTAATAGATATGAACATAGAAAAAAATGAGGATATTGATTTCATGTAGTAGGTGATGACAAAGTTGACATATATAAAGATAATTGTAATATTAAAAACCAGCAAGAGATCTATTAGAGAAATAACCTTTACATGCATCTGACAGTTCAGCAATCTCAAACCTATTTATGTCCAGGAGAATTACTGATTACTAAATATACATACGCAAACATGTTCCTTGTAGGTGTCTATGCCAGTTAGAAATTGGAGACAATTTAGTTGTGTATCACTAAGAGAAGAGATAGAAAAAGTATTGTTGTTGCTTATGGTAAACTACATGGTGATATGTAAAATAGATGGCTAGTAGGAAGTTGCTGTATAACATAAGGAGCTCAGCCTGACCCTCTGTAACAACCTAGAGGGCTGGACTGGGGTGGGCGTGGGAGGGAGGTTCAAGAGAGAGGAGAGATATGTATACTTACAGCTGATTCAGGTTGTTGTATGACAGAAACCAATACGACACTGTAAAGAAATTATCTTCTAGTTAATTTTTTTAAATACATGGTAAGAGGTAAATGCCATGAACTATATAGATATATGAAATAGATTAGGCTCAAAATCAGAACTGGGTTTTATAAGAATAGAACACTAAAAGAAATTTATAGAAAAATGCAATTAAAATTCATACATTTAAAACAACACTGTAAGGGACTGCCCTCTTGGTCCAGTGGTTAAGAATCTGCCTGCCAATGTAAGGAACATGAGTTCAATCACTGGTCCAGGAAGATCCTACATGCCACAAAGCAGCTAAGTCTACACACCCTCCTACTGAGCCCATGCACGTTCTCTGCACAAGAAACGTCACCACAATGAGAAGCCCACACACCACAACCAAGAGTAGCCCCCACTCGCTGCTACAGAAAGCCTGCACACAACAAAGGCCCAAGGCAGCCAAAATTAAACAAATATTCTTAAAAGCAACACTGTTGATTTTTTAACATATGCTTCAAATATATCACAGATCACAACATACACAGATGACAACATAAAACACAGTTGACAACATAAAACACAGAAAAGGAAAGCAGGAGGATCTACTTAGCTTGATATCAGGGCTGAGGAGCGAATCTCCTTCTACAAAGTTTGGGCAGTGTTTTTTAATAAAATATTTGAGTGCTATTTATTTAGTTATTTGAGGAATTCTTTAAAAATCATTTGTCTTACAGAACTGTTTTAAGAATAGTACAAATGACTCTTGTATCTGCAATACTCCATTATCCATAGTCCCCAGTATTTGGGATTTTACCATATTTGACCTTATCAATCATTCATCAGTCACTCATCAAACCTTTGTATTTTTGTATGTATTTCCTAGGGAGAACACTCTCTCATAAACCACAATATAACCATCAATACCAAAAAAGTAACATTATTTAATACTATAATATGATTTATAGATCCTATTCAAATTTTGCTGATATTTCCAATGGCCTTTATAGATTAGAATCTAACATAAGATCACAAATGGCATGTAGTTGTCACAACTCTCTGGTCTCCTTCAATCAAGAAGAATTTCTTAGAACTTTCTGGTTTTTCATAACCTCGACATTTTTTAAGAAACATTTTTTAATAAACCAGTGATCTTTATAATATATCTAAATTTGAGTAGCTCTGCTCTTCTCTCATATTTAGTCAAGTAATATAACCAAGGTAAGAACATCACTGAAGGGCTGCTGTGTTCTTCTCAGTGTACCACTTTAAGAAGCACACTCAGTAAATGTCAATTTATAATCACTTGATATAAAGGTGTATGTTTGCCAGATCTCTCTGCTACTAAGTGATTATTATTAGTTGGCATTCTATTGAATTGGAGAGCTTAGTATTCTGCACCATTATTTTGTTCATACATTTATTCATTTACTTATTTATTTATATCACTTAAGTGCTATGGGTGAATTGTAGTCTCCTCAAAATTTATGGGCTACTTTCCTAACCTTTATACCTTAGAAATGACTGTATTTGGAGACAGGATCTATACAGAGGTTAAAATCAGGTCATTTCAGTTGGCCCTAATTCAGTATGACTTATAAGAAGAGGAAATGTGGAAACAATTGAACACAGAAGGAAAGGCATGTGAGGGCATGGGGAAAAGACAACCATCTACAAACAGAAGAAATGGGCCTGGAGCCTCTATGGTTCTCAAAAGGAACCAACCATGCCCACATCTTGGTCCTGGAATTCAAGTGCCCAGACTGTGAAAGAATAAATACATGCTGTTTAAGCCATCAAGTCTGTGGTACTTTGTCATGGAAGCCCTAGCAAACTAATATATCAAAGACTCAAATATGACTAAAATATGTTATCATATATTTTAACATAAATAAATATTTATGTTTATTTATTTGTTATTATTTATTTTATGTTATTATTTATTATTTTAACCCTTATATTAAATCTCATATTTCAGATTTCATCAGTCGTAGCCTCTTAAAGCTGGTTTTCTGGTTTTTTTTTTTTTTTAAGACATTCTCATTCATTCAGACTCAATGGACATGAATATGAGCAAAGTCCAGGAGAGAGTGAAGGACAGGGAAGCCTGGAGTGTTACAGTCCACAGAGTCTCAAAGAGTCAGACATGACTTAGCAACTAAACAACAATGGCAACATTTATGGAATACTTAATTTGTGGCACAATAAAGTTTTTCAGGCCCATCTTATATATATATATATATTTTTTTTACTTGGATCTAGAAGTTGTAGTTCTTTCCAGTGGATAACTTGCTCCAAAACCATCATCGATGCTTACCTATGCACTGGGTTGCTGGTATAATGCTACTCTCAAGACCATTTTTGTTAAGAGAAGCTTAGGAATATATTTATATATGCATATCATCATTTTCTTTCCACACACACACACACCATATGTATATATTAATATTTATATATAAATATATGTACTTCTTTTCATAGTATTATTTTATTTATGAAAAAATTGTAATTCTATCTTTGATCAGCAGACTCCACAAAGGTCCCCAAATATGTATCTCACCTTGGTTGTCACTCCCGCTCTCTAGATCACAGACCTTGTCAGAAGCCAATTTCCAGGTTATAAGAATGCCCTGTGTTGACGCCCATCCGAATACCTTTGGAAGTGGATTGCCTCAGTTTCTGATGGTGTATTCGGATAAGACGTTAGCCTAGACCCACAGCTCAACTGCAACCTTATGAGGACTTAGAGCCAGAAGAGAAAAACTTAGCCAAATTCAGATTTCTGAAAAAAAATTGTAATTCTATCTTTGATCCGCAGACTCCACAAAGGTCCCCAAATATGTATCTCACCTTGGTTGTCACTCCCGCTCTCTAGATCACAGACCTTGTCAGAAGCCAATTTCCAGGTTATCAGAATGCCCTGTGTTGACGCCCATCCGAATACCTTTGGAAGTGGATTGCCTCAGTTTCTGATGGTGTGTTCGGATAAGACGTTAGCCTAGACCCACAGCTCAACTGCAACCTTATGAGGACTTAGAGCCAGAAGAGAAAAACTTAGCCAAATTCAGATTTCTGACTTCTAGGAAGTTGAAATAATAAGTGCTCATTGTTTTAAAATGCAAAGTATTGTGAATTTTTTAGGCAGCAATAGATAATTAAGAGGGCTTCCCAGTTGATTCAGTGGTAAAGAATTCACCTGCTAATGCAGGAGACTCAGAAGAAGTAGGTTTGATCCCTGTGTCTGGAAGACCCCCTAGAGAAGGGAATGGCAACCCACTCCAGTATTCTTGTCTGGAGACTCTCATGGACAGAGAAGCCCGGCAGGCTACAGTCCATGGGGGTCACAAAGAGTCAGACACAACTGAGCAACTGAGTACCCAGATAACTAATACACAAAATCCCCTACTTATAATAGTTTGAATTACACTTTTTAATGTTATAATGGTGCCAAAGTGATGCATGTGTACTTGAAACCATACTCTGCATTTTGAATTTTGGTATTTTTCCAGGTTAGCCATAGGCCTGAGGAAACTCGCTCAAGATGCTGAGCAGGGGAGCAGCTGCAGCTCTCGGTCAGTTCCACAGTAAATAAGATAAATAGCCAATAGACTGAGAAACATACTGGACCCAGACAGCCATTCTGGTTTTCATTTTCAGCACAGTATTCAAAAAATTAAATTAATATATTCAGAAGTTTGTTATAAAGTAGACTTCGGATTAGATGACGTTGCCCAGTCAGTCAATAAGCTCAGTCGCTTAGTCAGGTGTGACTCTTTGAGACACCATCCATGGACTGCAGCAGTCAGGCCTCCCTGTCCATCACCAATTCCTGGAACTGCTCAAACTCATGTCCAGCAAGTCAATGATGCCATCCAACCATCACATCCTCTGTCATCGCCTTCTCCTATCTTCAATCATTGTCAGCATCAGGGTCTTTTCAAATGAGTCAGTTCTTCACATCAGGTAGCCTAAGTATTGGAATTTCAGCTTCAGCATCAGTCCTTCCAAGGAATATTCAGGACTGATTTCCTTTAGGATGGACTGGTTAGATCTCCTTGCTTTCCAAGGAACTCTCAAGAGTTTTCTCCAAGACCACAGTACAAAAGCATCATTCTTTGGTGCTCAGCTTTCTCTATAGTCCAACTCGCACATCCATTCATGACTACTGTCTAGCTTTGATTAGACAGACCTTTGTTGGCAAAGTAATGTATCTACTTTTTAATATGCTGTCTACGTTGGTCATAACTTTTCTTCCAAGGAGCAAGTGTCTTTTGATTTCATGGCTACAGTTACCATACACAATGATTTTGGAGCCCCCCAAAATAAGGTCTCTCACTGTTTCTGCTGTTTCCCCATCTATTTGCCATGAAATTATGGGACTGGATGGCATGGTCTTGTTCTGAATGTTGAGTTTTAAGCTAATTTTTCATTCTCCTCTTTGACTTTCATCAAGAGGCTTTTTAGTTCCTCTTCACTTTTTGCCATGAGGGTGGTGTCATCTGCATATTTGAGGTTATTGATATTTCTCCCGGCAATCTTGATTGCAGCTTATGCTTCTTCAAGCTCAGCATTTCTCATGATGTACTCTGCATATAAGTTAAATAATCAGGGTTACAATATACAGCCTTGATGTACTCCTTTTGGAATTTGGAACCAGTCTGTTTTTCCAGGTCCCATTCTAACCGTTGCTTCTTTATCTGCATACAGATTTCTCAGGAGGCAAGCAAGGTAGCCTGGTATTCTGATTTCTTTCAGAATTTCCCACAGTTTGTTGTGATCTACACAATCAAAGGCTTTGGCAGAGTCAATAAAGCAGAAATAGATGTCTTTCAGGAATTATCTTGCTTTTTTGATGATCCAGTGGATGTTGGCAATTTGATCTCTGGTCCCTCTGCCTTTTCTCAAGCCAGCTTGAACATCTGGAAATTCACGGTTCACATATTGCTGAAGACTGGCATGGAGAATTTTGAGCATTATTTTACTAGCATGTGAGAGGAGTGCAATTGTGCAGTAGTTTGAGCATTCTTTGGCATTACCTTTCTTTGGGATTGGAATGAAAACTGACCTTTTCTAGTTCTGTGGCCAAGCTGAGTTTTCCAAATTTGCTTGCATATTGGGTGCAGCACTTTCACGTAGCATCTTTTAGGATTTGAAATAGCTCAACTGGAATCCCATCACCTCCATTAGCTTTGTTCATAGTGATGCTTCCTGAGGTCCACTTGACTTTGCATTCCAGGATGTCTGGCTCTAGGTGAGTGATCACACAATCATGATTATCTTGGTCATGAAGATCTTTTTTGTACAGTTCTTCTGTGTATTCTTGCCACCTCTTCTTAGTATCTTCTGTCTCTGTTAGGTCCAAACCATTTCTGTCATTTATTAGGCCCATCTTTGCATGAAATGTATCCTTAGTAGCTTTAATTTTGTTGAGGAGATCTCTAATCTTTCCCACTCTATTGTTTTCCTCTATTTCTATGGATCGATTACTGAGGAAGATTTTCTTATCTCTCCTGCTATTCTTTCATGTGAAGGGTTGACTCATTGGAAAAGACCCTGATGCTGGGAGGGATTGGGGGCAGGAGGAAAAGGAGACGACAGAGGATGAGATGGCTGGATAGCATCACCAACTCGATGGGCATGAGTTTGAGTGAACTCTGAGAGTTGATGATGGACAGGGAAGCCTGGTGTACCTTGATTCATGGGGTCGCAAAGAGTCAGACATGACTGAGTGGCTGAACTGAACTGAGCTGAATTTGCCTTGATTCATGGACCTAACATTCTAGCTTCTTATGTAATATTGCTCTTTACAACATGAGACCTTGCTTCTATCACCAGTCACATCCACAGCTGGGTATTGTTTTTGCTTTGGCTCCGTCCCTTCATTCTTTCTGGAGTTATTTCTCCACTGATCTCCAGTAGCATATCGGGCACCTACTGACCTGGGGAGTTCATCTTTCAATGTCCTATCAATTTGCCTTTTCATACTGTTCATGGGGTTCTCAAGTCAAGAATACTGAAGTGGTTTGCCATTCCCTTCTCCAGTGGACCACATTCTGTCAGACCTCTCCACCATGACCCTCCCATCTTGGGTGGCCCCACATTCCATGGCTTAGGTTCATTGAGTTAGACAAGGCTGTGGTTGCATGATTAGATTACTAGTTTTCTGTGATTATGGTTTCAGTATGTTTGCCCTCTGATGCCCTCTCACAACATCTACCGTCTTACTTGGGTTTCTCTTACCTTGGACATGGCAAATCTCTTCACGGCCGCTCCAGCAAAGTGCTGCTGCTGCTCCTTAACTTGGACTAGGGGTATCTTCTCATGGCCACCACTCCTGATCTTGAAAGTGGAGTAGCTCCTCTCAGCTTTCCTGTGTCTGCACAGTCACCACTACTTGGACATGAAGTTGTTCCTCTCAAAGTGCGCCATCTGCGACAAACTGTGCAGAGGGGTAATGGGTAAATTTGGCCTTGGAGTACGTAATGAAGCAGGGTGAAGACTAATAGAGTTTTGCCAAGAGAACACACTGGTCATAGCAAACTCCCTCTTCCAACAACACAAGAGAAGACTCTACACATGGACATCACCAGATGGTCAACAATGAAATAAGAATGATTATATTCTTTGGAGTCAAAGATGGAGAAGCTCTATACAGTCAGCATAAAACAAGACTGGGACCTGACTGTGGCTCACATCAGGAACTCCTTATTACCAAATTCAGACTTAAATTGAACAAAGTGGGGAAAGCCACTAGACCATTCAGGTATGACCTAAATCAAATCCCTTATGATTATACAGTGGAAGTGAGAAGTGGATTTAAGGGACTAGATCTGTTAGATAGAGTGCCTGATGAACTATGGACGGAGGTTCATGGTATTGTACAGGAGAGAGGGATCAAGACCATCCCCATGGAAAAGAAATGTAAAAAAGCAAAATAGTTGTCTGGGGAGGCCTTACAAATAGCTGTGAAAAAAAGATAAGTGAAAAGCAAAGGAGAAAAGCAAAGATATAAGCATCTGAATGCAGAGTTCCAAAGAATAGCAAGGAGAGATAAGAAAGCTTTCCTCAGTGATCAATGCAAAGAAACAGAGGAAAACAACAGAATGGGAAACTCTAGAGATCTCTTCAAGAAAATTAGAGATACTAAGGGAACATTTAATGCAATGATGGACTCAAAAAGGATAGAAATAATATGGACATAATAGAAGCAGAAGATATGAAGAAGAGGTGGCAAGAATACACAGAAGAACTGTACAAAAAAGATCTTCACGACCAGGATAATCACAATCGTGTGACCACTCACCTAGAGCCAGACATCTTGGAATGTGAAGTCAAGTGGGCCTTGGAAAGCATCACTATGAGCAAAGCTAGTGGAGGTGATGGAATTCCAGTGGAGCTATTTCAAATCCTGAAAGATGATGCTGTGAGTGTGCTGCACTCAATATGCAAGCAAATTTGGAAAACTCAGCTTGGCCACAGGACTGGAAAAGGTCAGTTTTCATTCCAATCCCAAGGAAAGGTAATGCCAGAGAATATTCAAACTACCACACAATTGCACTCATCTCACATGCTAGCAAAGTAATGCTCAAAATTCTCCATGCCAGTCTTCAGCCATATGTGAACCGTGAACTTCCAGATGTTCAAGCTGGCTTTAGAAAAGGCAGAGGGACCAGAGATCAAATTGCCAACATCTGCTGGATCTTCAAAAAAGGAAGAGAGTTCCAGAAAAACATCTATTTCTTCTTTACTGACTATGCCTTCTTTTTTATTGACTATGCCAAAGCCTTTGACTGTGTGGATCACAATAAACTGTGGAAAATTCTGAAAGAGATCAGAATAGCAGACCACCTCTTGAGGAACCCACATGCAGGTCAGGAAGCAACAGTTAGAACTGGACATGGAACAACAGACTGGTTCCAAATAAGAAAATGAGTACATCAAGGCTGTATATTGTAACCCTGCTTCTTTAACTTATATGCAGAGTACATCATGAGAAACGCTGGGTTGGAAGAAGCACAAGCTGGAATCAAGATTGCTGGAAGAAATGTCAGTATCCTCAGATATGCAGATGATACCACCCTTATGGCAGAAAGTGAAAAGGAACTAAAAAGCCTCTTGGTAAAAGTGAATGAGGAGAGTGAAAAAATGGCTTAAAGCTCAACATTCAGAAAATGAAGATCATGGCATCTGGTCCCATCCTTTATGGCAAATAGATGGGGAAACAGTGTCAGACTTTATTTTTAGGGGCTCCAAAATTACTGCAGATGGTGACTGAAGCCATGAAATTAAAAGACGCTTACTCCTTGGAAGAAAAGTTATGACCAACCTAGATAGCATATTCAAAAGCAGAGACATTACCATGCCACAAAGGTCCATCTAGTCAAGGCTATGGTTTTTCCAGTGGTCATGTATGGATGTGAAAGTTGGACTGAGAAGAAAGCTGAGCGCCTAAGAATTGATGCTTTTGAGCTGTGGTGTTGGAGAAGACTCTTGAGAGTCCCTTGGACTGCAAGGAGATCCTACCAGTCCATTCTAAAGGAGATCAGTCCTGGGTGTTCATTGGGAGGACCGAGGCTAAAGCTGAATCTCCAATACTTTGGCCACCTCATGCAAAGAGTGGACTCATTGGAAAAGACTCTGATGCTGGGAGGGATTGGGGGCAGGAGGAGAAGGGGACGACAGAAGATGAGATGGCTAGATGGCATCACCGCCTTGATCAACATGAGTTTGAATGAAGTCCAGGAGTTTGTGATGGACTGGGAGGCCTGGCATGCTACAATTCATGGGGTTGCAAAGAGTCAGACATGACTGAGCGACTGAACTGAACTGAACTGAACTGAACTAAAGCTAACATAAGGTACACTAAGCTTAGCTATCCGAGAAGGCGATGGCACCCCACTCCAGTACTCTTGCCTGGCAAACCCCATGGACGGAGGAGCCTGGTGGGCTGTAGTCCATGGGGTCGCGAAGAGTCGGACAGGACTGAGCGACTTCCGTTTCACTTTTCACTTTCATGCATTGGAGAAGGAAATGGCAACCCACTCCAGTGTTCTTGCCTGGAGAATCCCAGGGACGGGAGCCTGGTGAGCTGCCCTCTATGGGGTCACACAGAGTCGGACACGACTGAAGTGACTTAGCAGCAGCAGCAGCAAGCTTAGCTATCATGTTCAGTGAAAGTGAAAGCATTAGTCACTCAGTCATGTCCGATTCTTTGAGACCCATGGACTTTAGCCTGCCAGGCTCCTCTGACAGTGAAATTCTCTAGGCAACCATACTGGAGTGGGAAGCCAATCCCTTCTCCAGGGGATTTTCTTGACCCAGGGATCGAACCCAGATCTTCTGCATTACAGGCAGATTCTTTACCAATTAAGCCACCATGGAAGTTATCGTCATTTTTAATAGCTTCTGTGTATCAAATGCATTTTCAGCTTAAGATATTTTCAATTTATGATTTGATTATTTGGATGTAACCCTAATTCCATCATAAGTCAAGGAAGATCTACATATTACTGATAGCAAATTTAATGGTCATATTTTAATTACAAATATTTAGTGCATTCACATTTAATTTGAATATTCTATAATATAATATTTAATGCCTACATTTGGAATTATAAATGATAGGTGAAGCTAAACTTCTGCTTCTTTTTTGGGTTTCCTTCCCAGTTAAACAAACATTTTGATTATCAATTATTTATGTAGTTCTTGAACTTTATATATATATATATATAATGCTATAGGTTTGTCCCTTTGAGAAATGTTCTGTCTGATGAGTGTGCAGAGAGGTATAACTCATCTGTTAGGGTGATTTCAGGATGTCATAAAGGATAATGAGTGGTGGGGAGCATGAAAAGAGAATATAAAAGCTAATACGCATAAGTGAAAATGTCCTTGTCTCCCTTTATAAAGTATTTAATGGAAAGACACTGAAAGGTTTTAAGTATGTGATGGCAAAGATCTGATACAGCCTCAGCTTTCCTTCAATCACAAATGAAAATTCTGCTATGTCTCATTAGAAGTATTTTCTTTGTATTTTTGCGATGAGTTTCCTTTTCTCCACAGCCACTGCTGAATGTTTAAATCAACCTTTGCCACTTTATTGCTGGAAGTATTGCATTTTCTATTTGGCTTTTATTTTTAAATTTACTCATTCTCCTACTTAGAAGACTTAAGTGTCTACTCAGATTCTTTAAGTTACAAGACCAAGTCTTAGCTTGCCTTCCAAACAAAGGAGGCCCTTTATATTATTCACTCACTTACCTCTTCAGGTTCATCAACTACTTCATTCACACCAGCAAAAAAACTTTGTCAAATGCAAGGAATTTCTTCAAGCTTCCCGTAGAGACTATAGTTTTGTGGATACACGTATTCTGTTAGCTTTGCTTGGAATTTCTATTTTCTTACTCCATTTCTATCTGCCTTCATTCTTTAAAATCAGTTCCCATAATGCTCTCTTTCTCAGTCAATTCCAATTTTTCTGAGGTTCTCCTCTTCTGCACTTAAAGAGCATCCTTCCTATAATGACAGTAAATGTGGTAGTGCCTACCTAGTGGAATCTGGGGGGTTTAGGGCTATTCGAATTTTCTGTGTTTATCTACAGTTGCATAACTAATTACCCTGAAACATAGCAAATAGAAACAACCGACAGTTGTTATCTTATCATTCTTGTGGGTCAGGAATTCAGGAGCAGCTTAGCCTCGTGATTCAGGTTCAGGTTCTCCCAGGAGGTCACCACTGAAGTGTGGGTTTAGACTGAAGTTTTCTGATGGCAACACTTGAGCAAGAGGATTCTCTTCCAGAGTAACCGACTCAATGTCCTTTGAAAGGAGGACTCAGTTCTATCTATGAACAGAAGGCTTCAGGTCCTTGCAGTGTGGCCCCTTTCACAGTGATAACATGAGCTCCCTCAGTACATGGCTATTGGCTTCTCCCAAAGCAAACAATCTAAGAGCAAAACAAAACTGCAGTGTTTCCTATGACCTAGACTTGGAACTCTGACTGCACTATTTCCTCAATATTGCATTAGTTACACAGGTTACAGTATTGTATTTGTTATCTGGTGTGAGAGAAGACCACACAAGGGCATGAATCCAGGGAGGTGATGATCACTGTGGGCTATTGCGAGTTTATAAAATTGAAAAACTTTAATATTACAGCAGACTATATTAATCATTTAATATTATCTTAGAGGGTTTTCCTGGTGGCTCCAATGGTAAAGAATTCACCTACAGTGCAGGAGACCTGGGTTCAGTCCCTGGGTTGGGAGATCCATCCCCTGGAGAAGGAAATGGCAACCCATTCTAGTATTCTTGCCTGGAAAATTCCATGGACAGAGTAAGCTGGCAGGGGGCTACAGTGTATGGGATTGCAAAGAGTTGGATGTAACTGAGGAAATAATACTTTCACTTTCAATATTATTTTAGAACATTCTCAGTTATTCTAATTTAATTGTGGAAGAAATTGTCCCCAATGATATTTACCTTCATGGAGATCCCAAATTAAAATAAAAGACAGTAATTAAACATTAAGACTTTTCCGTGACATGTGTGTGTGTGTGTGTGTGTGTGTGTGTGTGTGTGTATATATATATATATATGGCTTCCCCCAATGGTTTAGTGGATAAAGAATCCACCTGAAATGCAGGAGACACAGGAGAGTCAGGTTTGAACCCTGGGTTGGGAAGATCCCCTGGAGGAGAAAATAGCAACCCACTCCACTATTCTTGCCTGAAAATTCCCATAGACAGAGGAGCCTGCTGGCTACAGTCCATGGGGTCACAAAGAGTTGGACACGACTGAGTGACTAAGTACACACTCATGTATGTGTGCATGTATATGTTTTACACATGTTTAATTTTTACTACTGTATTTTAATTTATGAGCAATTGTATATTTAAAGAAATAATTAATTGTTTATGAAGAATGAATAAGAGGACAACATTTTCTTCTGAGTAGTTATATGGCCTTGAACCATCTATGGAACTTAACCGTGTTTCACCTTTGACACCACCCAGATCAGTAATATAATGAATTGTCCCTCACATCTTATGAAACTATTATTATGTCAGTCAGTTCAGTCGTGTTTACTCAGTTGCATTTGAGTCTTCGCGACTCCATGGACTGCAGCACACCAGGCTTCCCTGTCCATCACCATCTCTGAGAGCTTGCTCAAAATCATGTCCATCGAGTCAGTGATGCCATCTAACCATCTGATTCCTTTTTGTCCTCTCTTTCTCCCACCTTCAATCTTTCCTAGCATCAGGATCTTTTCCAGTGAGTCAGTTCTTACATCAGGTTGTCAAAGTATCAGAGCTTCAGATTCAGCATCAGCCTTCCAATGAATATTCAGGGCTGATTTTTTTAGGATAGATTGGTTTGCTCTCCTTGCTGTCCAAGGGACTATCAAGTGTCTTCTCCAAAACCACAGTTCAAAAGCGTCAACTCTTCAGTGGTCAGCTTTCTTTATGGTCCAAATCTCACATCCATACATGACTACTGGAAAGGCCATAGCTTTTACTAGATGGACCTTTGTCAATAAAGTAATATCTGTGTTTTTTTAATGTGCTGTCTAGGTTGGCCATAGCTTTTCTTGCAGGGAGCAAGTGTCTTTTAATTTCATGGATACAGTCACCATCTACAGTGATTTTGGATTCCAAGAAAACAAAATCTGGCACTGTTTTCATTATTTCCCCATCTATTTGCCATGAAGTGATGGGACCACATGCCATGATCTTTATTTTATGAATGCTGAGTTTTAAGCAAGTTTTTTACTCTCCTCTTTCACTTTTATCAAGAGGCTTTTAGTTTCTCTTTGTTTTCTGCCATAAGAAAACATATGGTGTCATCTGCATATCTGAGGTTATTGATATTTCCCCTTCAATCTTGATTATGAGTATAAAGAAAGCCACCGATAACAAGCAGCATTAAAAAGTTAAATGACTATGAAAAGGTAGTGCTAATCACTCAGGCATTCCAACTCTGCCACTCCATGGACTATATAGCCCACCAGGATCCTCTGTCCATGGAATTCTCCAGGTGAGAATACTGGAGTCAGTTTCTGCTTTCTTCTCCAGGGACACTTCTTGACTCAGGGATCAAACCCAGGTCTCCTACATTGCAGGCAGACCTTTTCCCAACTGAGCCACCAGGGAAGCCCTATGACAAGGTAAGGTGCTTTCGATAGTTGATTTGCAAACACATCTCATAAATGGTATTTGAATATGTGAGCATTACACATACATTGCAGGAAGCAACAGTTAGAACTGGACATGGAACAACAGACTGGTTCCAAATAGGAAAAGGAGTACGTTAAGGCTGTATATTGTCACCCTGCTTATTTAACTTATATGCAGAGTACATCATGAGAAATGCTGGACTGGAAGAAACACAAGCTGGAATCAAGAATGCCGGGAAAAATATCAATAACCTCAGCTATGCAGATGACACCACCCTTATGGCAGAAAGTGAAGAGGAGCTAAAAAGCCTCTTGATGAAAGTGAAAGAGGAGAGTGAAAAAGTTGGCTTAAAGCTCAACATTCAGAAAATGAAGATCATGGCATCTGGCCCCATCACTTCATGGGAAATAGATGGGGAACAGTAGAAACAGTGTCCGACTTTATTTTTTTGGGCTCCAAAATCACTGCAGATGGTGACTGCAGCCATGAAATTAAAAGACGCTTACTCCTTGGAAGAAAAGTTATGACCAACCTAGATAGTATATTCAAAAGCAGAGACATTACTTTGCCGACTAAGGTCCGTCTAGTCAAGGCTATGGTTTTTCCTGTGGTCATGTATGGATGTGAGAGTTGGACTGTGAAGAAGGCTGAGCGCCGAAGAATTGATGCTTTTGAACTGTGGTGTTGGAGAAGACTCTTGAGAGTCCCTTGGACTGCAAGGAGATCCAACCAGTCCATTCTGAAGGAGATCAACCCTGGGATTTCTTTGGAAGGAATGATGCTAAAACTGAAGCTCCAGTACTTTGGCCACCTCATGCGAAGAGTTGACTCATTGGAAAAGACCCTGATGCTGGGAGGGATTGGGGGCAGGAGGAGAAGGGGACGACCGAGGATGAGATGGCTGGATGGCATCACAGACTCAATGGACGTGAGTCTGAGTGAACTCCGGGAGTTGGTGATGGACAGGGAGGCCTGGCGTACTGCGATTCATGGGGTCGCAAAGAGTCGGACATGACTGAGCGACTGAACTGAACTGAACACATACATTACATACAAATAATAACCAATCTGTCTATTGTACAATGGTAATTTCTGGTGATTTTTCACAAGGCATTCTTTTTTGCTACCAGATTAGCTCATCAAAGAGGTAGATCAAAAACGCTGCTTGTAAAGATACTATTGACTATCAGGTGTCACAAGTCTTTATTCAAGCTCAGTATAGAAGTGCAAATGAAATGCAAGACTGGGGAGGTATGTAAAAGCACTAACTTTATCTACAAACCACAGAACAGTTAAAAAGCCTTAAAATATTAGTCATATTAATCTATTTTAGAATGTAAAAGGCAAACAATAAAGGCCATATATGAATGAAGCAAATTAGCCATTTATTCAAATTTCAACTTATAGGCCTTTCCAGAAAAATAAAAGTATTGATTGATAATGTTTCAAGGCATTTATAATTGGCACACAACTGGGAGCATGGGCAGATAAATTTCAGAGGGATTTCAAAGCAATTGCATCAGTTATGTGCAACATTTTACAGTTTATTGTGGCCCTAGATTGGGTTTGTTTTTTTCCCTCTCAGGTCATTATTGAAAACATGAAGTAATCCTCATAGTCAACAAAAGAGTCTAAAATGCTGTACTTGAGTGAAACCTCAAAAATGACAGAATGATCTCAGTTTGGTTCCAAGGTAAACCATACAACATCACAGTAATTCAGATCCATGCAACAGCCACTAATTGTGAAGAAGCTTAAGTTGAATGGCTCTAGGATGACCTATAATATCTTCTAGAACTAACACACACACACACACACACAAATGTGCTTTTCATTATAGNAGCTCTCGGACCCCGCCCCGGAACCCAGCGGCAGGGCGTGTGGGTCGGGCTGCTCCTCTGTGCTGCTCCGGCGCCCGTGGGGGAGGGCCAGGCCAGCGCCTGGTGCCAGTGAGTGAAGGGCGTGTTGCTGGGCGCCGCCCAGGCCCCAAGCCCAGGCCCCCGGAGGCAGAGGAGAACACAAGGCCCTTGCTTCCCAGCGGCCCCTCTGAACTCGGAAACCTGAGCCTCAAAGTCACAGCCGACGCCAAGGCTACCGGCCGGCCTAGCCCACCAGGCTGCACTTCGGTTCGAGCTGGGGCCCCCCCACCCACTCCTGCCATCTCCCAGCCAGCCCTGGGCCCTCAAGCCGGCAGAACTTTGGCGGAGAAGAGGCCAGGAGGAAAGGCCCCCCTGCCCCGAGCTGCAGCCTAAGGGGCAGGCCCAGGCTGGGGGCTGTCCTGGGCTCAGAGGCAGCCAGCGGGGCCCCAGGGTCCCAGGGGGCAGTGGTCAAGTTCAGGCAGGTCGGGGGTGGTGGTGGGCACTCGGGGAGTGCTGCCTCCCTGCTGGCGCAAGACCCCGCCCCACACTGACCCATTACTATGAGTGTGTAGTTGACACTGAGGCTCCCGAAGCCGTTGGTGGCTTTGCACACATAGGCACCAGCGTCCTCCGGTTCCACCTCCTTCACCTTCAGCCCTTGGGGCAGCACGCGGAAGCGGCTCCAGCCGCCGTGGATCGTCCGGCCGTCCTTGGTCCACATGGTCAGCGGCGGCGGGTCCCCCTCCACGGGGCACTGCAGCCGAACCGTGCGGCCCAGCCGGGCCACCTGCCTCGGGACCACCTTGTCCGCCATCCTTGGGGGCCCTGCGGGGGTCAGAGGGCTCCATCAGGGAGGAGGGGACTGGCAGTGGGTCGGTCAGGGTGAAGGCAGTGTGGGCACTGGGAGCTGGCGGAAGGGCTGTCCCTGCCGGGAGCCCACCCAGGACCCCACGCAGAAACGGCTGCCCCCTCCAGACCACAGGGGCCCCTGCGCGCTCTCGCACGGAGCCAGAACGCAGTCGGGGGGACCGGGTCGCCCAGGATGCACGTGCACAGGCCAGTGAGGACAGCCCCTCACGGGCAGCGTGGGCACACACCAGCGTCTCTGCACCCGTGCCCATGTGCGCCTGGGCTGCACTGAACCAGGTCTGTCTGCCTGGACAAGAGCCTCCCCGCTGCCAGCCAGGCCGCACCAGGTCACCAAGGCCTTGGGGTCAGAGGGCAAGCAGCTGGGCATCCCTGCGATAGGTGACCACTCTCTCCCGTGGGAGAAGCCAGAGTCCTGGGCTGAGGCCATTGGTGCCCTTGACCATCCCTGATCTCCCCGGCCTGGGTCCAGCTTCAGTTCCTCTGGGGTCAAGTGTGGGCACAATGGGGGTGATCAGGTCTAGACGGCAACAGGAGACGGCTTGGGGGAAGGACGCCAAGGACACCACAAGGACACGGAGCTACCTCCAGGGGGCCCTCAGCCCCCGCCATGCCCTTGGCCGGGAGCCGGGGCCCGTGTGCAGCTCCAGCACCGCAGGAAGACCATGGGGGCTTCCGGCGCCTCTCGTGGGCAGCCACCCCTGTCCCTCAGACCAGGAGAGGCAGCCATGGGCACTCAGCTGCCC
Organism: Aepyceros melampus; assembly: GCA_006408695.1. Taxonomy (NCBI): domain Eukaryota; kingdom Metazoa; phylum Chordata; class Mammalia; order Artiodactyla; family Bovidae; genus Aepyceros; species Aepyceros melampus. The sequence goes on along the minus strand of SJXQ01002951.1, from coordinate 28,757 downwards.
TTCCCAGGGGCTTGGCCGGGCTTGGCTCCCGGGACTCCAGCCACCAGCCACTAGAAGGTGCCTCCACCCCTTGAATCTGCCACTCAGGCCAGGAGGGCCGCGTCCGGGTGTCCTGGCCGCGCGGAGGTGCCGGCCTGGCGCGGCTGCTCTGAGACGCTGTCGAGGCCCAAGGGCGGCATGTGTTTTCAATAACCAGCTGGTGTTTCTTCAACAGGCAACTGCCAGCTGGTTCCACTGCTGCTTTGCAACCAGAGTGCTCCTGTGGGTCCCACAGACGCTGCTCCCAGCACCCCTGCAGGGCGTGGACCCCTGTCGCCCCTGCCTGGGTGCTGAGGGAGGATGGCGGCTGTGCCCTCGGGGATGGGCAAGCTGACGGCCCCCGGCTCAGCTTCTCTGGGGCCCCAAGTGGGGAGGGGTCCCGAGGCTCTGCTTCCGGGGGACCGGGGTGTGAGCAACACAGATCCTATTCAGGGGGCCGCACCCCCCCAGGCAGTTGCACCGGCCAGCCAGCCCTCATGCCTCCCCCGACTACCTCTTCCTAATGACTTGGCAGTCTGCAGGGCCCGCCCCCAGGCACCCACTCAGCTCACAGTGCGGGGGGCGTCAGGGGCCCCAGACAAGTGGACCCCAGGAGGACCCAACCAGGCTGCCCAGGTCCAGGCCTCATTCCCAGGCAGACCTTGTCTACCACCTGTCACCGCCTGAAATTCCACTCTCCCCAGGGGCCTCCCAGGCTGCAGGACAAAGCAGGTACCCCAGCCTGCCCCTGGTCACCCAGGCTGACACCTGGACACAAGGACCACACGCACAGACCCACACGTGTCCACACGGACACGCGTGTATGCGGAGCCTCCCCTCTGGGGCTCTGTCTGTCCTGACCACAGCCTGCAAGCACCACTGGGCCCTCGCCAACACCCCCAGACCCTGAGCAGCCTGCCTCAGTGGCAGAGAAGGGGCCAGCCCAACCACGCGGGCCCTCCCCATTCCCCAGAAGGAGGCCTTCAGAAGTGGGGGTGGGACAACTGCGGGTGGCACAGACGCTGCCTGGGGTCACTGTGGAGAGGAGGGACGGGGTCCGGTGACCGCCAGATGGGCCGGAAGGGTGGCCCCGCGAGCCAGCCTGAGCGGAGGAGGACGAGGCAGTGCCTGCGGAGGCCGGCAGAGCCAGCCGCATCCCAAAGCAAACAGCCCCTCCTGCGCGGCCGCCCCGCCCCCACCTGCGCTCCGCCTGGCCAGCCTCTGCAGAGACCCCCGCAGGCTCACAGGCGGGAGGCCCGGCCCCACAGACTCCTAGGGGTTTTGGCCGCCAGCACGGCTGCGGCAGCTCTATATTTAGCCCAGGAAACACAAGCCCCGTTGTTCCACCTGGACGGGGCATCCCGACGCTCTGCCAGGGGAAACTGAGGCTCAAATAGGGACCTGGGGGCCCCTGCAGGCCTGGCGGTGGCGAGGTGGGGGGCCCCCTAGGGGGACGGCTGCTCAGCTCCCGGCAGGCCCTCTGCCCAGCTGCCGCCCCTCCCTAGAGCACGGCCTCCAGGAAGCTCCAACCTAGCACCTCCCCAGAGCCACAGTGTGGGGAGGCTTGGGGCACAGGCAAGGCACAGAGAGGGTGTGGAAGCAGCAGGCTGGGCAGGGTCTCACCCAGGATGCAGGCTGAGCATCCTGGGCGTGGGCAAAGGGGGCAGAGCCCCTCCCCCCCCCCCCAAGCTCTGCAGCTGCTCCAGTGCTGTTGTGCTGTCTCCGTTGCTAAGTCAGTAGGACTCTGGGACCCCGTGGACTGTAGGCTGCCAGGCTCCCCTGACTGTGGGCTTCTCCAGGCGAGGATGCTGGAGCGGGGTGTCAGGCCTTCCTCCAGGGGATATCCCAACCCAGGGGTCGAACCTGGGCCTCCTGCATTGCAGGCGAACTCTTCACCCCAGAGCCACTGGGGAAGCCAGAGCTGGGGCCACATGCGGCCGCGATCCTGCCCCCATACGCTGTCCCCCAGACGCACACCCCAGCAGGGGGTGTGGACCCCTCCTCTGAGCACCGGCGACCCCCAGGCTTGCAGGCCCCCCGCCTGGCTGGGGGCCCCGTTTCCCCAGGTTTGCTGTAACAAGACCCTGCTGCAACCCGGGGCAGAGGTGCTGGGCAGATGGAGAGGGACCCCCAGCCGGAGCCCCTCAGGCCCCCCAAGTCGTCATCACAGGGCCCGGGGCCGCCCTGAAGCGCAGCGCCTGTGCCTCGCAGACTCTGCCCCCCTGGGGCGGGGTGAACTGCCCTGGCCATTCCGTCTGGACCCACACTCCCTGCTCTGCTCACAGTCTGCCAGGGGCCTGGCCATGGGGAGCGGGGGCACCCCAAGGTCAGCCCTCACCCCTCCCAGCCTCCCAGGGTGCTTGGTGGACCCTGGCCTGCGACTCCAAGCTCCCTTCAAGGGGGGTGAGCCAGACACCAGCCCTCCCCCGAGCCCCAGGTCCAGAGGCCTCAGAGCAGGTGAGGTGACGGGGCCTGAGCCCTCAGCCTGTACGCCAGGGCAGCCCTGTCCCCAGGCAGCCCCGCAAAGCCCCGCACGTTTCAGCCTGGGGAATGCTCTGGCCACGGCAAGGCTGGGGCGGTGGACCCCCACGGTGGGCCTGGCTACGGGTGGGGACAGCCCCTCGGGAGCTGCCACCGTGCTGCGGGACCAGTAAGCCAGCAGGTGGGGAGGGGGCTGGGCCCCAGAGGGGGACCCACAGGGCCGGGCTGGACGCCTGCACCAGGTACGGAAGGCTGTCCAGGGGGTGGGACGCATTAGCTGTTCCCCACGGTGGGCACCAGGC